>JAVBXC010110272.1:0-12393 GCA_034780535.1 Scyllarides nodifer
CCAGAGGGGCGGCTCTGATGCCAGTGTATCGAGCAGGTTCCGAGTCAACGAAGCACCCTCCAGAGGGACGGTTCTGATGCCAGTGTATCGAGCAGCTTCCTAGAAAACGAAGCACCATCAAGAGGGGCGACACTGATTGCAGTGTATCGAGCTGGTTCCGAGACAACGAAGCACAATCCAGAGTGGCGGTTCTGATTCCAGTATATCGGACAAGTTCCGAGAGAACGAAGCACCATCTAGAGGGCTGGCTCTGATGCCAGTGTATCGAGCAGGTTCCGAGACAACGAACCATTATCCAGAGGGGCGGCTATGATGCCAGTGTATCGAGCAGCTTCCGAGATAACGAAGCACCATCCAGAGGGATGGCTCTGATGCCAGTGTATAGAGAAGGTTCCGAGACAAGAAAGCATCATTTAAGAGGGTCGATTATGATGCCCGTGTATCGAGCATGTTCCGAGACAACGAAATACTAACCACAGGGGTTGCTCTGATGCCAGTGTGTCGAGAAGGTTCCGAGACAAGGAAGCACCATTCAGAAAGGCAGCTATGATGGCAGTGTAACGAGCAGGTTTCGAGTCAAGATATCATCATTTAAGAGGGGCGGCCCTAATGCCAGTGTATCGAGTATGTTCCGAGACTAAAAAGTACCATCCAGAGAAGTGGCTCTGAAGGCAGTGTATCGAACAGGTTCCGAGACAACGAAACACCATCCAGAGGGGTGGCTCTAATGCCCGTATATCGAGGAGGTTCCGAGACAACGAAGCACCATCCAGAGGAGTGGCTCTCATGCCAGCGTATAGAGCAGGTTCCGAGACAAGAAAGCATCATTTAAGAGGGGCGGCTCTGATGACAGTGTATCGAGTAGGTTCCGAGACAACGAAGCACCATCCAGAGGGCGGTTTAGATGCCAGTGTATCCAGCAGGTTCCGAGAAAACAAAGCTCCATCCAGAGGGACGGTTCTGATGCCAGTGTATGGAGCAGCTTCCGAGACAACGAAGCACCCTCAAGAGGGGCGACACTGATTGCAGTGTATCGAGCTGGTTCCGAGACAACGAAGCACCATCCAGAGTGGCGGTTCTGATGCCAGTATATCGAGCAAGTTCCGAGACAACGAAGCACCATCTAGAGAGCTGGCTCTGATGCCAGTTTATGGAGTAGGTTCACAGACAACGAAGTATCATCCAGAGGAGTGGCTCTGATGCCAGTGTGTCGAGCAAGTTCCGAGACAACGAAATACCATCCAGAGGGGTGGCTCTAATGCCCGTGTTTGAAGCAGGTTCCGATACAACGAAGCACCATTCAGAAGAGTGGGTCTGATGCCAGTGTATAGAGCAGGTTCCGAGACAAGAAAGCATCATTTAAGAGGGGCGGCTCTAACGCCAGTGTATCGAGCAGGTTCCGAGACAACGAAGCACCATTCAGAGGGGCGGATCTGATACCAGTGTATCGAGCAATTTCCGAGACAACGAAGTACCATCCACATATCTGGCTCTGATGCGAGTGTATCGAACAGGTTCCGAGACAACGAAACACCATCCAGAAGGGCGGCTTTGATTCCAGTGTATCCAGCTGTTTAGGAGACAAAGAAGCATACAGAGGGACGGTTCTGATGCCAGTATATCGAGCAAGTTCCGAGACAACGAAGCACCATCCAGAGGGAAGGCTCTGATGCTAGTGTATCGAGCTGGTTCCGGTGACAACGAAGCACCATCCAGATTAGCGGCTCTAATGCCAGAGTATCTACCAGGTTCCGAGACAACGAATCACCATCCAGAGGGGCGGTTCTGACGCCAGTGTATAAAGCATCTTTCGAGACAAGAAAGCATCATTTAAGAGGGGCGGCTCTGATGCCAGTGTATCGAGCAGGTTCCGAGACAACTAAGCACCATCCAGAGGGGCGGCTCTGATGCCAGTGTATCGAGAAGGTTCCGATATAACGAAGTACCATCGAAAAGGGCGGCTCTGATTCCAGTGTGTCGAGCAGGTTCCCAGACAACGTAGCACCATCCAGAGGGCTGGCTCTGACGCCAGTGTATCGAGAAGGTTCCGAAACAACGAAGCACCATCCAGAGGGTCGGCTCTGATGTCAGTGTATAAGAGCAGGTTCCAAGACAACGAAGCACCATCCAGAGGGGAGGCTCTGAGGGCAATGTATCGAATAGGTCTCGAGACAACGAAACACCATCCAGAAAGGTGGCTCTAATGCCCGTGTATCGAGCAGGTTCCGAGACAACGAAGCACCCTCCGAGAAGTGGGTCTGTTGCCAGTGTATAGAACAGGTTCCGAGACAATAAAGGCATCATTTAAGAGGGGCGACTCTGAAGCCAGTGTATCGAGTAGGATCCGAGACAACGAAGCACCATCCAGAGGGGTGGTTCAGATGCCAGTGTATCCAGCAGGTTCCGAGACAACAAAGCAACATCCAGAGTTGCGGCTCTGATGCCATTGTATCGAGCAGGTTCCGTGACAACGAAGCACCATCCAGAGGGACGGTTCTGATGCCAGTGTATCGAGCAGGTTCCGAGACAACGAAGCACCATTCAAAGGAGCGGCTCTAATGCCAGTGTATTTAGCAGGTTCAAAGACAACGAAGCACCATCCAGAGAGGCGGTTCTGATGCCAGTGTATAAAGCATGTTTCGAGACAAGAAAGCATCATTTAAGAGGGGCGGCTCTGATACCAGTGTATCGAGCAGGTTCTGAGACAAAGAAGCACCATCCAGAGGGGCAGCTCTAATGCCAGTGTATCGAGAAGGTTCCGAGGTAACGAGGTACCTTCGAGAAGGGCGGCTCTGATTCAAGTGTGTCGAGCAGGTTCCGAGACAACGTAGCACCATCCAGAGGGCTGGCTCTGATGCCAGTGTATCGACAAGGTTCCGAGACAACGAAGCACCATCCAGAGGGGCAGCTCTGATGTAAGTGTATCGAACAGGTTCCGAGACAACGAAGCAACAACCAGACGGACGGTTCTGATGCCAGTGTATCCAGCAAGTTCCGAGACAACGAAGCACCATCCGTAGGGACGGTTCTGATACCAGTACATCAAGCAAATTCCGGGACAACGAAACACCATCCAGAGGGGCGACACTGAGTCCAGTGTATCGAGCTTGTTCCGAGACATCGAAACACCATCCAGAGGGGCGGAGCTAAAGCCAGAATATCGAGAAAGTTCCGAGACAAGAAAGCACCATCTAGAGGGCTGGCTCTCATGCCAGTGTATGAAGAAGGTTCCGAAACAACGAAGCACCATCCAGAGGGGCGGCTTTGAGTCCAGTGTATCGAGCAAGTTCCGAGACAACGAAGCATCATCCAGAGGGGCGGATCTGATGCCAATGTATAGAGAAGGCTCCGAGACAAGAAAGCATTTTTTAAGAGGGGCAATTCTGATGCCAGTGTATCGAGAATTTTCGAAGACAACGAAGTAACAACCAGAGTGGTAGCTCTTGTGCCGCTGTGTCCAGAAGGTTCCGAGACAATGAAGCACCAATCAGAAAGGCAGCTCTGATGGCAGTGTATCGAGAGGTTTCCTGACAACGAAACACCATCCAGAGGGGTGGCTCTAATGCCAGTGTATCGAGCAGGTTGCAAGACAACGAAGCACCATCCAGAGGAGTGGCACTGATGCAAGTGTATAGAGCAGGTTCTCAAACAAGACAGCTTCATTTAAGAAGGGCGGCTCTGATGCCAGTGTATCGAGCAAGTTCTGAGACAACGAAGCACCATCCAGAGGGTCGGATCTGTTGCCAGTGTTTCGAGCAATTTACGAGACAACGAAGTACCATCTAGAGCGCTGGTTCTGATGCCAGTGTATCGAACAGGTTCCAAGAAAACGAAGCACCATATAGAAGGGCGGCTTTGATGCCATTGTATCGAGCAGTTTCGGAGACAACGAAGCACCATACAGAGGGATGGTTCTGATTCCAGTATATCGAGCAGGTTCAGAGACAACGAAGCACCATCCAGAGGGACGGGTCTGATCCTAGTGTATCGAGCTGGTTCCGGTGACAACGAAGCACCATCCAGATTAGCGGCTCTAATACCAGTGTATCTTGCAGGTTCCGAGATAACGAAGTACAATCCAGAGGTGCGGTTCTGATGCCAGTATATCGAGCAGGTTTCGAGACAACGATGCACCATCAAGAGGGGCGGCTCTGATATCAGTGTATAAGAGCAGGTTCCGAGACAACTAGGCATCATCCACAAAAACGGCTCTGATGCCAGTGTATAGAGCAGGTTCCGAGACAAGAAAGCTTCATTTAAGGGAGTGGCTCTGATGCCAGTGTATCGAATATGTTCCGAGAAAACGAAGTACAATCCAGAGAGTGGCTCTGATGCAAGTGTATAGAGCATGTTTCGAGACAAGAAATCATAATTTAAGAGGGGAGGCTCTGATGCCAGTGTATCGACCAAGTTCCGAGAAAACGAAGTACCATCGAGAAGGGCTGCTCTGACGGCAGTGTATCGAACAGGTTCCGAAACAACGAAACACCATCCAGAGGGGTGGCTCTAATGCCCGTGTATCGAGCAGGTTTCGAGACAACGATGCACCATTCTAGGAGTGGCTCTGATGCCAGTCTATAGAGAAGGTTCCGAGACAAGAAAGCATCATTTACGAGGGGCGGCTCTGATGCCAGTGTATCGAGCAGATTCCGAGACAAAGAAGCACCATCCAGAGGGGCGGTTCAGTTGCCACTGTATCCAGCAGGTTCCGAGACAACAAAGCAGCACCCAGAGGGACGGTTCTGATGTCAGTGTATCGAGCAGGTTCCGAGTCAACGAAGCACCATCCAGAGGGGCGACACTGATTGCAGTGTATCGAGCTGATTATGGGACAACGAAGCACCATCCAGAGTGACGGTTCTGATGCCAGTATATCGAGCTAGTTCCGAGACAACGAAGTACCATCTAGAGGGTTGGCTCTGCTGCCATTGAATGGAGCAGGTTCCGAGACAACGAAGCACCATCAAGAAAGGCGGCTTTCATGCCAGTGTATCGAGCAGGTTCCGAGACAACGGAGCGCCATCCAGAGAGGCGACACTGATTGCAGTGTATCGAGATGGTTCCGAGACAACGAAGCACCATTCAGAAGGGGGGATCTGATGCCAGTATATCGAGCAATTTCCGAGACAACGAAGTACCATGCAGAGCGCTGGCTCTGATGCTAGTGTATCGAACAGGTTCCGAGACAACGAAGCACCATCCAGAAGGGTGGCTTTGATGTAAGTGTATCGTGCAGTTTCGGAGAAAACGAAGCACCAGACAGAGAGACGGTTCTGATTCCAGTATATCGAGCAGGTTCCGAGACAACGAAGCTCCATCCAGAGGGATGGCTAAGATTCTAGTGTATCGAGCAGGTTCCGGTGACAACGAAGCACCATCCAGAGGAGCGGCTCTAATGCCCAGTGTATCTAGCAGGTTCCAAGACAACAAAGCACCATCTAGAGGGACGGTTCTGATGCCAGTGTACACAGCATGTTTCGACACAAGAAAGCATCATTTAAGAGGGGCGGTTCTGATGGCAGCGTATCGGGCAGGTTCCGAGACAAAGAAGCACCATACAGAGGGCGGCTCTGATGCCAGTGTATCGAGAAGGTTCCGAGATAACAAATTAACATAGAGAAGGGCGGCTCTGATGCCAGTGTGTCGATTATGTTCCGAGACAACGAAGTACCATCCAGAGAGGTGGCTCTGATGGCAGTGTATCAAACAGGTTCCTAGACAACAAAACACCATCCAGAGTTGTGGCTCTAATGCCCGTGTATCGAGCAGGTTCCGAGGCAACGAAGCACCATCCGAGGAGTCGCTCTGATGCCAGTGTATAGACAAGGTTTCGAGACAAGAAAGCATCATTTATGAGGGGCGGCTCTGATGCCAGTGTATCGAGCAGGTTCCAAGAAAACGAAGCACCATCCAGAAGGGCGGTTCAGAAGCCAGTGTATAGAGCAGGTTCCGAGACAAAAAAAGCATCATTTAATAGGGGCGGATCTGATACCAGTGTAACGAGTATGTTCCGAGACAACGAAGTACCGTCCAGAGGGGTGGCTCTGATGTCAGTGTATCTAACGGGTTCCGAGACAACGAAACACCATCCACAGGGGTTACTCTAATGCCCGTGTATCGAGCAGGCTCCAAGACAAAGAAGCACCGTCAAGGAGTCGCTCTGATGCCAGTGTATAGAGCAGGTTCCGAGACAACGAAGCACTATCCAGAGAGGCGGTTCAGAAGCCAGTGTATCCAGCAGGTTCCGAGACAACAAAGCAGCATCCAGAGGGGCGGTTCTGATGGCAATGTAACGAGCAGTTTCCGAGACAACGAAGCACCATCCAGAGGGACGGTTCTGATGCCAGTGTATCGAGCATTTTCCGAGAAAACGTAGCACCATCCAGAGCGCTGGGTCTGATGCCAGTGTATCGAGCAGGTTCCGAAACAACGAAGCACTATCCAGAAGGGCGGCTCTGATGCCAGTTTATCGAGCAGTTTCGGGGACAACGAAGCACCATACAGAAGGACGGTTCTGATGCCAGTGTATCGAGCAGGTTCCGAGACAACGAAGCACCATCCAGAGGGACGGCTCTGCTGCCAGTGTATCGAGCTGCTTCCGAGACAACGAAGAACCATCCAGAAGAGCGGCTCTGATGCCAATATATCGAGCAGGTACCGAGACAACGAAGCACCATCCAGAGGGCCGACTCTCATGATAGGGTATAAAGCAGTTTTGGAGACAACGAAGCACCATACAGAGGAACGGTTCTGATGCTAGTGTATCGAGCAGGTTCCGAGACAACGAAGCACCATCCAGAGGGGCGGCTCATACGCCAGTGTATCGAGCTGGTTCCGAGACAACGAAGTACCATCCAGAGGAGCGGCTATGATGCCAGTGTATCGAGCAGGTTCCGAGACAACGAAGCACCATGAAGAGGGGCGGTTCTGATGCCAGTGTGTCGAGAAGGTTCCGAGACAACGAAGATCTATATACATGGGCAGCTCTAATGGCAGTGTATCGAGTAGGCTTCGAGGCAACGAAAAACCATCCAGAGGGGTAGCTCTAATACCAGTGTATCGAGCAGGTTCCGAGACAACGAAGCACCATCCAGAGAAGTGGCTCTGATTCGAGTGTATAGAGTAGGTTCCGAGACAAGAAAGTAACATTTAAGAGGAGCATGTCTGATGCCAGTGTATCGAGCAGGCTCCGAGAAAAAGAGGCACCATCCAGAAGGGCGGGTCTGATGCCAGTGTATCGAGCAGGTTCAGAGACAAGGAAGTACCATCGAGAAGGGCGACTCTGATGCCAGTGCGTCGAGCAGGTTCCGGGACAACGTAGCACCATCCAGAGCGCTGGCTCTGATGCTAGTGCATCGAGCAGGTTCCGAGACAACGAAGCACCTTCCAGAGGGGCGGCTCTGATTCCAGTTTGTCGAGCAGTTTCCGAGACAACGAACACCATACAGATGGACGGTTCTGATGCCAGTGTACCGATCATGTTCCGAGACAACGAAGCACCATCCAAAGGAGCGGCTCTGATGCCAGTGTATCGAGCAAGTTCCGAGACAACGAAGCACCATCTAGAGGAGCGGCTCTAATGCCAGTGTATCGAGCAGGTTCTGAGACAACGAAGCACCATCCAGAGAAAGGGTTCTGACGCCAGTGAATTGAGCAGGTTCAGAAACAACGAAACATCATCTAGAGTGGCGGTTCTGATGCCAGTGTATAGAGCAGGTTCCGAGAGAAGAAAGCATCATTTAAGAGGGGCAGCTCTGATGCCAGTGTATCGAGCAGGTTCCGAGACAACGAAGCACCATCCAGAGGGGCGGCTCTGACGCCAATTTATCGAGCAGGTTCCGAGACAACGAAGTACCATCGAGAAGGACGAGTCTGATGCCAGTGTGTTGAGAAGGTTCCGAGACAACATAGCACCATCCAGAGGGGTGGCTCTGATGCGTATGTGTCGAGCAGGTTCCGAGACAACGAAGCACCATCCAGAAGGGCAGCTCTGATGGCAGTGTATTGAGTAGGTTCCGAGACAACGAAATACCATTCATTAAAGTTGCTCTAATGCCCGTGTATCGAGCAGGTTCCGAGACAGCAAAGCACCAACCAGAGTGACGGTTCTGATGCCAGTGTATCGAGCAGGTTCCAAGACAACGAAGCACCATCCAGAGGGCGACACTAATTGCAGTGCATCGAGCTGGTTCCGAGAAAACGAATCACCATCCAGAGTGGCGCTTTTGATGCCAGTATATCGAGCAAGTTCCGAGACAACGAAACACCATCTAGAAAGCTGGCTCTGATGCCAGTTTATGGAGTAGGTTCACAGACAACGAAGTATAATCCAGAGGAGTGGCTCTAATGCCAGTGTGTCAAGCAAGTTCCGAGACAACGAAACACCATCCAGAGGGGTGGCTCTAATGCCCGTGTTTTAAGCGGGTTCCGATACAACGAACCACCATCCAGAAGAGTGGCTCTGATGCCAGTGTATAGAGCAGGTTCCGAGACAAGAAAGCATCATTTAAGAGGGGCGGCCCTAATGCCAGTGTATCGAACAGGTTCCGAGACAACGAAGTACCATCGAGAAGGGCGGCTTTGATGCCATTGTGTCGAGCAGGTTCCAAGACAACGAAGCACCATCCAGAGGGGCGGCTATGGTGCCAGGGTATCGAGCAGGTTCAGAGACAAAGCAACACAATCTACAGGGGCGGCTCTGACGCCGGTGTATCGAGCAGATACCAAGACAACGAAGAACCATCCAGAGAGGCCGGATCAGATACCAGTGTATCCACGAGGTTTCGAGCCAACAAAAAAGCATCCAGAGGGGCGGTTCTGATGCCAGTGTATCGGGCAGGATCCGAGACAACGAACCACCATCCAGTGGGGCGGTTCTTATGCCAGTGTATCGAGCAGGTTCCACGACAACGAAGCAACATCCAGAAGGCTGGCTCTGATGCCAGTGTATCGAGCAGGTTCCGAGACAACGAAGTACTATCCAGAGAGTCGTCTCTGATGCCAGTGTAAGGAGCATGTTCCGAGACAAGATAGACTCATTTAAGAGGGGCATCTTTGATGCCAGTGTATCGAGCTGGTTCCAAGACAACAAAGCACAATCCAGAGTGGCGGCTCTGATGCCAGTGTATCGAGCCGGTTCCGAGGCAACGAAGTACCATCGAGAAGGGCGGCTCTGATGTCAGTGTGTCGAGCAGGTTCCGAGACAACGTAGCACCATCCATAGCGCTGGCTCTGATGCCAGTGTATCGAGCAGGTTCCGAGACAACGAAGCACCATCCAGAAGGGCGGCTCTGATGCCAGTGTATCGAGCAGGTTCCGAGACAACGAAGCACCATCCACAGTGACGGTTCTGATGCCAGTGTATCGAGCAGGTTCCGAGACAACTAAGCACCATCCAGAGGGAAGGGTCTGATGCCAGTATATTGAGCAGGTTCAATGACAACGAAACACCATCCATAGGGGTGGCTCTAATGCCAGTATATCGAGCAGGTTCCGAGACAACGAAGCACCACCCACAGGGGCGGCTCTGATGCCAGTGTTTCGAGCAGGTTCCGAGACACCGAAGCAAAATACAGAGGGTCGGTTCAGATGCCAGTGTATCCAGAAGGTTCCGAGACAACAAAGTAGCATCCATAAGGGCGGCTCTGATGCCAGTGTATCGAGCAGGTTCCGAGACAACGAAGCATCATCCAGAGGGACGGTTATGATGCCAGTGTATATAGCAGGTTCGAGACAACGAAGCACCATCCAGAGGGACGACACTGATGCCAGTGTATCGAGCTGGTTCCGAGACAACGAAGCACCATCCAGTTGGGCGTTTCTGATGCTAGTATATCGACCAAGTTCCGAGACAACGAAGCACCATCCAGAGGGCTGGCTCTAACGTCAGTTTATGGAGCAGGTTCCGAGACAACGACGCACCATCCAGAGGGGCGGCTCTAATGCCAGTGTATCGAGGAGGTTCCGAGAAAACGAAGCACCATCCAGAGGAGTGGTTCTGATGCTAGTGTATAGAGCAGGTTCCGAGACAAGAAAGCATCATTTAAGAGCGGCGGCTCTGATGCAGTGTATCGATCAGGTTCCGAGACAACGAAGCACCATCCAGAGAGGCGGATCTGATGCCAGTGTATCGAGCATTTTCCGAGACAACGAAGTACCATCGAAAAGGGCGGGTCTCATGCCAGTATGTCGAGCAGGTTCCGAGACAACGAAGCACTATCCAGAGGGGCGGCTCTGATGCCAGTGTATCGAGCAGTTTCGGAGACAACGAAGCACCATACAGAAGGACGGTTGTGATGCCAGTGTATCCAGTAGGTTACGAGACAACGAAGCACCATTTAGAGGGGCGGCTCTGATGCCAGTGTATCGAGCTGGTTCCGAGACAACGAAGAACCATCCAAAAAAGCGGCTCTGATGCCAGTGTATTGAGCAGGTTCCGAGACAATGAAACACCATTCAGAGGTGAGGCTCTAATGCCAGTGTATCGAGCAGGTTCTGAGACAACGAAGCTCTATCTAGAGGGGCGATTCTGATGCCAGTGTATAGAGCAGTTTCTGAGACTAGTAAGCATCATTTAATAGGGGCAGCATTGATGCCAGTGTATTGAGCAGCTTTCGAGAAATCGAAGCACCATCCAGATGGGCGGCTCTGATGCCATTGTATCGAGCAGGTTCCGAGACAATCATAAACAATCGAGAAGGGCGACTCTGATGCCAGTGTGTCGAGCAGGTTTCGAGACAAAAAAGCATCATTTAAGAGGGTCGGCTCTGATGCCAGAGTATCGAGTATGTTCCGAGACAACGAAGCACCATCCAGAGGGGCGACTCTGATTGCAGTGTATCGAGCTGGTTCCGAGACAACGAAGGACCATCCAGAGTGGCGGTTCTGATGCCAGTATATCGAGCAAGTTCCGAGACAACGAAGCACCATCTAGATGGCTGGCTCTGAGGTCAGTGTATGGAGCAGGTTCCGAGACAACGAAGCACCAACCAGAGGTGCGGCTCTGATGCCAGTGAATAGAGAAGGTTCCGAGCCAAGAAAGCATCATTTAAGAGGGGCGACACTGATGCCAGTGTATCGAGTATGTTCCGAGACAACGAAGTACAAACCAATTGGTTGGCTCTGATCCCAGTGTGTCGAAAATGTTCAGAGACATCGAAGCACCATTCAAAAGGGCAGGTCTAAAGGCAGTGTATCGAGCATGTTTCGAGAAAACGAAACACCATCCAGAGGGGTCGCTCTAATTCCAGTGTATCGAGCAGGTTCCGACACAACGAAGCACCATCCAGAGGAGTGGCTCTGATGCGAGTGTATAGAGCAGGTTCCGAGACAAAAAAGCTCCATTTAAGAGACGCGGCTCTGATGCCAGTGTATCGATCAGTTTCTGAGACAACGAAACGCCATCCAGATGGGCGGCTCTGATGCCAGTGTATCGAGCAGGTTCCGAGACAACGAAGCACTATCCAGAGGTGCGGTTCAGATGCCAGTGTATCCAGCAGTTTCCGAGACAACAAAGCAGCATCCAGAGGGGCTGCTCTGATGCCAGTGTATTGAGAAGGATCCGAGACAACGAAGGACCATCCGTAGGGACGGTTCTGATGCCCAGTATATCCAGCAGATTTCGAGACAACGTAGCACCATCCAGAGGGGCGACACTGAGGCCAGTGTATCGTGCTGGTTCCTACACAACGAATCACCATCCAGATGGGCGGTTCTGATGCCAGTATATCGAGAAAGTTCCGAGACAACGAAGCACCATAAAGAGGGCTGGCTCTGATGCCAGTGTGTGGAGCAGGTTACGAGACAACGAAGCACCATCCAGAGGGGCGGCTCTGATGCCAATGTATAAAGAAAGTTCCGAGACAAGAAAGCATCATTTAAGAGGGGCGACTCTGATGCCAGTGTATCGAGCATGTTCAGAGACAACGAAGTACCAACCATAGGGGTGGCTCTGATGCCAGTGTGTCGAGAATGTTCCGAGACAACGAAGCACCATTCAGAAAGGCAGCTCTGATGGCAGTTTATCGAGCAGGTTTGGAGACAACGAAACACAATCCAGAGGGGTGGCTCTAATGCCAGTGTATCGAGCAGGTTCCGAGACAACGAAGCACCATCCATAGGTGTGGCTTTGATGCCAGTGTATAGAGCAGGTTCCGAGACAAGACAGCATCATTTAAGAGAAGCGGCTTTGATGCCAGTGTATCGGACAGGTTCCGAGACAACGAAGCACCATCCACAGGGGCGGCTCTGATGCCAGTGTATCAAGCAGTTTCGGAGACAACGAAGCACCATACAGAGGGAAGGTTCTGATGCCAGTATATACAAAGGAATACAAAGGAATGCAAACAGCAACAGACCACTGGGTCCTTTCGAGGCTGCTTGTGAAAGCGGAAG
>JAVBXC010121300.1:0-12358 GCA_034780535.1 Scyllarides nodifer
CGTCTTCATCTTTTATTTTGAGGCTGCAGATTGTTTTCATCATGGATTTTATGGATGCATATCGTCTTCTTCTTGGATTTTGTAGGTTCAGATCATCTTCTTTGATTTTGTTGCTGCATATCGTCTTCATCTTCGATTTTGTTTGTATAAACCGTCCTCACCTCGGATTTTGTGGCTTCATATCGGTTTCATCTTCGATTATATGGTTACAGGTCCTTCTTCCTATTGGATTTTGTTGCTGTAGATCGTCTTCTTCTCTTATTTTGTGGCTGCAGATCGCCTTCATCTTGTATTTTTTTTTTTTTTTTGCTTTAAATGATCTTCATCTTGAATTTTCTGGGTGCAGATCGTCTTCATCTTGGATATTCTGGCGGTTGATCGTCTTCATCTTGGATTTTGTGGCTCCATATCTTTTTCATCATAAATTTTGTAGATGCAGATCATCTTCATCTCTGATTTTGTGGATGCAGATCGTCTTTATCTTGGATTTTGTAGATGCAGATCGTCTTCACCTTGCATTTTGTGGCCGCAGGTCGTCTTGCTCGTGGATTTTGTGGCTGCAGATCGTGTTCATCTTGGTTTCTGTGGCTGCAGATCGTCTTCATCTTCAACTGGGTGGCTGCAGATCGTCTTCACTTTACATATCGTGGCTGGAAATCGATTTTATCTTCGATTTTGTGGCTACAGGTCTTCTTTCTCTTGAATTTTGTGGGTGGAGATCGTCTTTATATTAGATTTTATATATGTTGATAGTCTTCATCTTGGATTTTGTTGCTGCAGATCGTCTTCATCTTGGATTTTGTGTCTGCAGATTGTCTTCATCTTAGATTCGGTTGCTGCAGATCATTTTTTTTTTTCGGATTTTGTGGTTGTAGATCGTCTTCATCCTGGGTTTTGTGGCTACAGATCGTCTTCATCTGGGATTTTGTGGCAACAGAACGTCTTTATCTTGGATTTTGTGGCTCCATATCGTCATTATCTTGGATTTTTTTTTTTATGCATATCGTCTTCGTCTTGGACTTTGTGGCTGCAGATCGTCTTAACATTAGATTTTGTTGCTATAGATCGTTTTCATCTTCGATTTTGTGGCTGCAAGTCGTCTTCCTCTTGTATTTTGTAGCTGCAAACCGTCTTCATCTTTGATTTTTGGCTGTATATCGTCTGTCTTTTGGATTTTTTTGCTGCAGATCGTATTCATCTTGATTTTTTGGCTACAAATCGTTTTTATTATGGGCTTTTTGGCTGCAGATCGTCTTCATGATGGATTTTTTGGATGCAGATTGTCTTAATCTTGGATTTTGAGGCTACAGATTGTTTTCATCTTGGATTTTTTGACTGTATATCGTCTTCATCATAGATTTTGTGGCTGCAGATCGTCTTCATCTTGATTTTTTTTGTAGCTGCAAATCGTCTTCACATTTGATATTGTGTTTGCAGCTCTTCTTCATCTTTATTTTCGTGGCTGCAGATCGTCATCATCTTGGATTTTTTGGCTGCATATCGTCTTCATCCTGAATTTTTTGGCTACAGATCGTCTTCAGATTGGATTTAGTGGCTGCAGATCGTCTTGATGTTGGATTTTATGGCTGGAAATCGTCTTCATCTTCAATTTTGTAGCTGCTGTTCGTTTTCACCTTAGATTTTGTGGCTGCATATCGTTTTCATCTTCGATTTTGTGGCTGCAGGTCTTCTTCCTCTTAAATTTTGTGGCTGCAGATCGTCTTTTTCTTTAATTTTGTTGCTGCATATCGTCTTCATCTGTGATTTTGTAGCTGCCGATCGACTTCATCTTCGATTTTGTTTCTATAAACCGCCTTCACCTCGGATATTGTGGCTGCATATCGTTTTCATCTTCGATTATATGGCTACAGATCGTCTTCTTCTTGGAATTTTTGGCTGCAGATCGTCTTCATCTTGAATTTAGTAGCTGTAGATCATCTTCATCTTGGATTTTGTAGCTGCAGATCGTCTTCATCTTGGATATTGTGGTTGCAGATCGTCTTAATCTTTGATTTTGTGGCTGCAAAACGACTTCATCTAGGATTTTACGGCTTCAGATCGTCTTCATCTTGGGTTTTGTTTTTGCATATCGTCTTTTTCTTGGATATTGTGGCTGCAGATCGTCTTTATCTTTGATTTTGTGTCTGCAGATCGTCATATTCGATTCTGTTGTTGAAGATCGTCTTCATCTTGGGTTTTGTGGCAGCAGATTGTCTTCATTTGGGATTTTCTGGTTGCAAAACAGCTTCATCTTGGATTTTGTGGCTCCATATTGTCATCATCTTACATTTTTTTGGCTACAGATCGTCTTCATCTTGGACTTTGTGGCTGCAGTTCGTCTTCATCTTTGATTTTGTGGCTGCAGATCGCCTTAACCTTTGATTTAGTGGCGGCAAATCGTTTTCACCTTCGATTTTGTGGCTGCAGGTCGTCTTCCTCTTGGATTTTGTAGATGCAATCCGTCTTCATCTTCGATTTTCTGGCTGCAGGTTGTCTTCCTCTTGGATTTTGTAGATGCAAACCTTCTTCATCTTAGATTCTGTGGCTACAGATTGTCTTTATCTTGTATACTCTGGCTGCAGATCGTCTTCATATTCGATTTCTTTTGCTAAAGGTCGTCTTCATCTTCGATTCTGTAGCTGCAGATCACCTTTTTCTTGGAATTTGTGGCTGTAGATCGTTTTCTTCTTGGATTTTGTGGCTACAGATCATCTTCATCTTGGATTTTGTTGCTGCAGATTACCTTGATCTTCAATTTTGTGGCTGCAGATCGTCTTCACTTTACATTTTGTGTCTGCATATCGTTTTCATCTTCGATTTTGTGGCTGCAGGTCTTCTTCCTATTGAATTTTCTTTGTGGAGATTCTCTTTATCTTGGATTTTGTGGCTGTTAATTGTCTTCATCTTGGATTTTGTTTCCGTAGTTCGTCTTCTGCTTGGATTTTATGGCACCAGATCGTCTTCATCTTTAAAATTGTGGCTGCAGATCGTCATCATCTTGAATTTTGTAGCTCCAGATCGTCAGCTTATATTTTGTGGCTTTAGATCGTCTTCATCTCTAATTTTGTGGGTGCAGCTCGTCTTCATCTTAAATTTTGTGGCTGCAGATCGTCTTTATTTTACATTTGGAGGCTGCAGATCGTCTTCATCTTCGATTTTGTGGCTGCAGATCACCTTTTTCTTGGATTTGTGGCTGTAGATCGTATTCATTTTGGATTTTGTGGCTACAGATCATCTTCATCTTTAATTTTGTTGCTGCAGATCGTCTTGATCTTCAATTTTGTGGCTGCAGATCGTCTTCACTTTACATTTTGTGGCTGCAGATCGTTTTTATCTTCGATTTTGTGGCAGCAGGTCTTCTTCCTTTTGGATTTTCTCTGTGGAAATCCTCTTCATCTTGGATTTTGTGGCTGTTGATTGTTTTCATCTTTTATTTTGTGGCTTCAGATCGTCTTCCTCTTGGATTTTGTGGCTGCAGTTCGTCTTCTGATTGAATTTTGTTGATTCAGATCATCGTTATCATTGATTTTGGGGCTACAGATCGTCATCATCTTTAATTTTGTGGCTGCAGATCGTCTTCATCTTATATTTTGTGGCTGCAAATCGTCTTCATCTTTGATTTTGTTGCTACAGATCGTCTCCATCTTTAATTTTGTACTTGCATATCTTCTTGAATTTTGTGGCTGCAAATCGTTATCATCTTGGATTTTATGGCTGCAGATCGTCTTCATCTTGGATTTTGTGGCTGTAGATCGTCTTCATCTTGGATTTAGTAGGTGCAGATCGTCTTCATCTTCGATATTTTGGTTGCAGATCGTCTTCATCTTTGATTTTGCGGCTGCAAAACGACTTCACCTTGGATTTTATGGTTGCGGTGCGTCTTCATCTTGGATTTTGTTGCTGCATATCGTCTTTTTCTTGGATATTGTGGCTGCAGATCGTCTTCATCTTTGATTTTGTGTCTGCAGATCGTCTTCATCTTCGATCCTGTTGCTGAAGATCGTTTTCTTCTGGATTTTGTTGCTGTAGATCGTCTTCATCTTGGGATTTGTGGCTACAGATTGTCTTCATTTGGGATTTTCTGGTTGCAGAACAGCTTCATCTTGGATTATGTGGCTCCATATTGTCATCATCTTGCATTTTTTGGCTGCAGATCGTCTTCATCTTGGACTTTGTGGCTGCAGATCGTCTTTTATGATTTTGTAGATGCAAACCGTCTTCATCTTAGATTTTGTGGCAACTGATTGTCTTCATCTTGGACACTGTGGCTGCAGATCGTCTTCATATTCGATTTTTTGGCTACAGCTCGTCTTCATCTTCGATTCTGTAGCTGCAGATCACCTTTTTCTTGGAATTTGTGGCTGTAGAACGTTTTCATCTTGGATTTTGTTGCTGCAGATCGCCTTGATCTTCAATTTTGTGCCTGCAGATCGTCTTCACTTTACATTTTGTGTCTGCAGATCGTTTTCATCTTCGATTTTGTGGCTGCAGGTCTTCTTCCTCTTGGATTTTCTCTGTGGAGATCCTCTTCATCTTGGATTTTGTGGATGTTAATTGTCTTCATCTTGGATTTTGTTTTTGCAGTTCGTCTTCTGCTTGGATTTTATGGCACCAGATCGTCTTCATCTTTGATTTTGTGGCTGCAGATCGTCATCACCTAGAATTTGTAGCTCCAGATCGTCTACATCTTATATCTTGTGGCTTTAGATCGTCTTCATCTTGAATTTTGTGGGTGCAACTCGTCTTCATCTTAAATTTTGTGGCTGCAGATCGTCTTCACTTTACATTTGGAAGCTGCAGATCGTCTTCATCTTCGATTTTGTGTCTGCAGATCGTCTCTATCTTCGATTCTTCTGCTACAGATCGTCTTCTTCTGGATTTTGTGGCTGTAGATAGTCTTCATCTTGGGTTTTTTGGCTACGGATCGTCTTCATGTGGGATTTTGTGTCAGCAGAACCTCTTCATCTTGGATTTTGTGACTCCATTTCGTCAGTATCTTGGATTTTTGGGATGCATATCGTCTTCATCTTGGACTTTGTGGCTGCAGTTCGTCTTTATCTATAATATTGTGGCTGCATATTGTCTTAACCTTGGATTTTGTTTCTACAGATCGTTTTCATCTTAGATTTTGTGGCTGTAGGTCGTGTTCTTCTTGTATTTTGTAGCTGCAAACCGTCTTCATCTTTGATTTTGTGGCTGTATATCGTCTTTTGCTTAGATTTTTTTGAAGCAGATCGTCTTCATCTTGATTTCATTTTTTTGCTGCTGATCTTTTTTATCATGGAGTTTTAGGCTGCAGATCGTCTTCATGTTGGATGTTTTTGGCTGCATATCGTCTTCATCTTGGATTTTGAGCCTGCAGATCGTCTTTATGTTGGGTTTTGTAGCTGCATATCGTCTTCATCTTGGATTTTGTGGCTGCTTTTCGTCTTCATCATATATTTTGTGGCTGCAGGTCGTCTTCATCCTGAATTTTGTAGCTGCAAATCGTCTTCATCTTTGATATTGTGCTTGCAGCTCCTCTTCATCTTAAATTTCGTGGCTGCAGATCGTCTTCATCTTGGATTTTCTGGTTGCAGATAGTCTTCATCTTGAATTTTGTGGAATCAGATCGTCATTATCTTCGAATTTTTGTCTGCAGATCGTTTTCATCTTAGATTTTATGACTGCAGATTGTCTTCATTTTCAGTTTTGTGGCTACAGATCGTCTTCATCCTGAATTTTGTGGCTACAGATCGTCTTTAGCTGGTATTTGGTGGCTGCAGATCGTCTTCATCTTGGAGTTTATGGGTGCAGATCGTCTTCATTTTCAATGTTGTGGCTGCTGTTTGTTTTCACCTTAGATTTTGTGGCTCCATATCGTTTTCATCTTCGACTTTGTGGCTGTAGGTCTTCTTCCTCTTAAATGTTGTGGCTGCAGATCGTCTTCATCGTGGATTTTGTAGCTGCCGATCGTCTTCATCATCGATATTGTGGTTGCAGATAGTCTTCATCTTTGATTTTGTGGCTGCAAAACGACTTCATCTTGGATTTTATGGCTGCAGATCGTGTTCATCTCGAATTTTGTTGCTGCAGATCGTCTTCATCTTTAATAGTGTGGCTGAAGGTCGTCTTCACTTTACATTTTCTGGCTGCAGATCGTTTTCATCTTCGATTTTGTGGCTGCAGGTCTTCTTCCTCTTGTATTTTGTGGATGGAGATCTTCTTCATCTTGGATATTAGGCTGTTGATCGTCTTCATCCAAGATTTTGTGGCTGCAGATTTTCATCTTGGATTTTGTGGCTGCATTTCGTCTTCTGATTTAATTTTGTTGATGCAGATCATCGTCATCATTGATTTTCTGGCTACAGATCGTCATCATCTTGAATTTTGTGGCTGCAGATCGTCTTCATCTTATATTTTGTGGCTGCAAATCGTCTTCATCTTAGATTTTGTTGCTAGAGATCGTCTCCTTCTTTAATTTTTTATTTGCATACCTTCTTGAATTTTGTGGCTGCAGATCGTTATCATCTTGGATTTTATGGCTGCAGATCGTCTTCATCTTGGATTTAATGGCTGTAGATCGTCTTCATCTTGGATTTAGTAGGTGCAGATCGTCTTCATATTCGATATTTTGGTTGCAGATCGTCTTCATCTTTGATTTTGTGGCTGCAAAACGACTTCACCTTGGATTTTATGGTTGCGGTGCGTCTTCATCTTGGATTTTGTTGCTGCATATCGTCTTTTTCTTGGATATTGTGGCTGCAGATCGTCTTCATCTTTGATTTTGTGTCTGCAGATCGTCTTCATCTTCGATCCTGTTGCTGAAGATCGTTTTCTTCTGGATTTTGTTGCTGTAGATCGTCTTCATCTTGGGATTTGTGGCTACAGATTGTCTTCATTTGGGATTTTCTGGTTGCAGAACAGCTTCATCTTGGATTATGTGGCTCCATATTGTCATCATCTTGCATTTTTTGGCTGCAGATCGTCTTCATCTTGGACTTTGTGGCTGCAGATCGTCTTTTATGATTTTGTAGATGCAAACCGTCTTCATCTTAGATTTTGTGGCAACTGATTGTCTTCATCTTGGACACTGTGGCTGCAGATCGTCTTCATATTCGATTTTTTGGCTACAGCTCGTCTTCATCTTCGATTCTGTAGCTGCAGATCACCTTTTTCTTGGAATTTGTGGCTGTAGAACGTTTTCATCTTGGATTTTGTTGCTGCAGATCGCCTTGATCTTCAATTTTGTGCCTGCAGATCGTCTTCACTTTACATTTTGTGTCTGCAGATCGTTTTCATCTTCGATTTTGTGGCTGCAGGTCTTCTTCCTCTTGGATTTTCTCTGTGGAGATCCTCTTCATCTTGGATTTTGTGGATGTTAATTGTCTTCATCTTGGATTTTGTTTTTGCAGTTCGTCTTCTGCTTGGATTTTATGGCACCAGATCGTCTTCATCTTTGATTTTGTGGCTGCAGATCGTCAACACCTTGAATTTGTAGCTCCAGATCGTCTACATCTTATATCTTGAGGCTTTAGATCGTCTTCATCTTGAATTTTGTGGGTGCAACTCGTCTTCATATTAAATTTTGTGGCTGCAGATCGTCTTCACTTTACATTTGGAGGCTGCAGATCGTTTTCATCTTCGATATTTTGGCTGCAGATCAACTTTTTCTCTGATTTTGTGGCTACAGATCATCTTCATCTTGGATTTTGTTGCTGCAGATCGTCTTGATCTTCAATTTTGTGGCTGCAGACCGTCTTCACTTTACATTTTGTGGCTGCAGATCGTTTTCTTCTTCGATTTTGTGGCAGCAGGTCTTCTTCGTCTTAAATTTTTTCTTTGGAGATCCTCTTCATCTTGGATTTTGTGGCTGTTGATTGTCTTCATCTTGGATTTTGTGGCTGCAATTGGTTTTCTGCTTGGATTTCATGCCTGCAGATCGTCTTCATCTTTGATTTTGTGGCTGCACATCGTCGTCCTCTTGAATTTTGTAGCTCCAGATCGTCTACATCTTATATTTTGTGGCTTTAAATCGTCTTCGTCTTGAATTTTGTGGCTGCAGGTCGTCTTCATCTTCAATTTTGTGGCTGCAGATCGTCTTCACTTTATATTTGGAGGCTGCAGATCGCTTTCATCTTCGATTTTGTGGCTGCAGGTCTTCTTCGTCTTGGATTTTGTTGGAGGAGATCGTCTTAATCTTGGATTTTGTGGCTGTTGATTTTCTTCATCTTTTATTTTGTCGCTGCAGATCGTCTTCCTCTTGGATTTTTAAGGCTGCAGTTCGTCTTCTGATTGAATTTTATTGATTCAGATCATCGTTATCATTGATTTTGTGGCTACAGATCGTCATCATCTTGAATTTTGTGGCTGCAGATAGTCTTCATCTTATGTTTTGTGGCTACAAATCATCTTCATCTTGGATTTTGTTGCTACAGATCGTCTCCATCTTTAATTTTGTACTTGCATATCTTCTTGATTTTTGTGGCTGTAAATCGTTATCATCTTCGATTTTATGGCTGCAGATCGTCTTCATCTTAGCTTTTGTGGCTGCAGATCGTCTTCATCTTGAATTTTATGGCTGTAGATCGTCTTCATCTTGGATTTTGTAGCTGCTGATTGTCTTCATCTTCGATATTGTGGTTGCAGATCGTCTTCATCTTTGATTTTGTGGCTACAAAACGACTTCATTGGATTTTATGGCTGCAGATCGTCTTCATCTTGAATTTTGTTGCTGCATTACGTCTTCATCTTGAATTTTATGGCTGCAGATTGTCTTCATCTTGAATTTTGTGGCTGCAGATCGTCTTCATCTTCAATGTTGTGGCTGCAGGTCGTCTTCACTTTACATTTTCTGCCTGGAGATCGTTTTCATCTTCGATTTTGTGGCTGCAGGTCTTCTTCCTCTTTGATTTTGTGGGTGGAGATCTTCTTCGTCTTGGATTTTGTGGCTGTTGATCGTCTTCATCCTATATTTTGTGTCTGCAGATCGTCTTCATCCTGTATTTTGTGGCTGCAGTTCGTCTTCTGATTTAATTTTTTTGATGCAGAGCATCGTCATCATTGATATTGTGGCTACAGATCGTCATCATCTTGAATTTTGTGGCTGCAGATCGTCTTCATCTTATATTTTATGGCTGCAGATAGTCTTCATTTTGGATTTTGTGGTTGCAGTTCGTCTTTTGATTGCATTTTGTTGATGCAGATCATCGTCATCATTGATTTTGTAGCTACAGATCGGCGTCATCTTGAATTCTGTGGCTGCAGATCGTCTTCTTCTTATATTTTTGGCTGCAAATAGTCTTAATCTTGGATTTTGTGGCTAAAGATCGTCTCCTTCTTTAATTTTGTACTTGCGTATCTTCTTGAATTTTGTGGCTGCAAATTGTTATTATCTTGGATTTCATGGCTGCAGATCGTCTTCATCTTGGATTTTGTGGCTGCAGATAGTCTTCATCATGGATTTAATGGCTGTAGATCGTCTTCATCTTGGATTTTGTAGCAGCAAATCGTCTTCATCTTCGATATTGTGGTTGCAGATCGTCTTCATCTTTGATTTTGTGACTGCAAAACGACTTCATCTTGGATTTTGCGGCTGCAGATCGTCTTCATCTTGGATTTTGTTGCTGCATATCGTCTTTTTCTTGTATACTGTGGCTGCAGATCGTCTTCATCTTCGATTTTGCTGCTGAAGATGAGTTTCTTCTGGATTTTTTTGCTGCATATCGTCTTTTTCTAGGATGTTGGGGCTGCAGATCGTCTTCATATTCGATTTTTTGGCTACAGATCGTCTTCATCTTCGATTCTTTGGTTGCAGATCACCTTATTCTCGGAATTTGTGGCTGTAGATCTTTTTCATCTCGGATTTTGTGGCTACAGATCGTCTTCATCTTGAATTTTGTTGCTGCAGATCGTCTTGATCTTTAATTTTTTTGGCTGCAGGTCGTCTTCACTTTATATTTTGTGACTGTAGATCGTTTTCATCTTCAATTTTGTGGCTGCAGATCGTCTTCATCTTGGATTTAATGGCTGTCGATCGTCTTCATCTTGGATTTTGTAGCAGCAAATCGTCTTCATCTTCGATATTGTGACTGCAGATGGTCTTCATCTTTGATTTTGTGACTGTAAAAGGACTTCATCTTGGATTTTGCGGCTGCATATCGTCTTCATCTTCGATTTTGTTGCTGCATATCGTCTTTTTCTTGTATATTGTGGCTGCATATCGTCTTCATCTTCGATTCTGCTGCTGAAGTTGAGTTCTTTCTAGATTTTTTTTGCTGCATATCGTCTTTTTCTAGGATGCTGTGGCTGCAGATCGTCTTCATATTCGATTTTTTGGCTACAGATCGTCTTCATCTTCGATTCTTTGGCTGCAGATCACCTTATTCTCGGAATTTGTGGCTATAGATCTTTTTCATCTCGGATTTTGTGGCTACAGATCGTCTTCATCTTGGATTTTGTTGCTGCAGATCGTCTTGATCTTCAATTTTTTGGCTGCAGATCGTCTTCACTTAACATTTTGTGACTGTAGATCATTTTCATTTTCGATTTTGTGGCTGCAGGTCTTCTTCCTCTTGAATTTTGTGTGTGGAGATCCTCTTCATCTTGTATTTTGTGGCTATTGATTGTCTTCTGTTTGGATTTTATGGCTGCAGATCGTCTTCACCTTGGGTTTTGTGGCTGCAGATCGTCATCATCTTGAATTTTGTAGCACTAGATCGAATATTTCTTATATTTTCTGGCTTTAGATTGTCTTCATCTTGAATTTTGTGGCTGCAGATCGTCTTCATCTTCAATTTTGTGGCTGTAGATCGCTTTCACTTTACATTTGGAAGCTGCAGATAATTTTCATCTTCGATTTTGTTGCTGTATGTCTTCTTCCTCTCGGCTTTTGTGGGTGGAGATCGTCTTAATCTTAGATTTTGTAGCGTAGATCGTCTTCATCTTAGATTTTGTGGCTGCAGATCGTCTTCATCTTGGATTTTGTGGCTGCAGTTCGTCTTCTGCTTTGATTTTGTGGCAGCAGATCATCGACATCATTGATTTTGTGGCTGCAGATCGTCATCATTTTGAATTTTGTGGTCGCAGTTCGTCTTCATCTTATATTTTCGCTGCAAATCGTCTTCATCTTGGATTTTGTGGCTACAGATCGTCTCCTTTAATTTTATTGTTGCATACCTTCTTGAATTTTGTGGCTGCAGATCGTAGTCATATTAGATTTTGTGGCTGCAGATCGTCTTCATCTTCGATGTTGTGGTTGTAGATAGTCTTCATCTTGGATTTTCTGGCTGCAGAACGACTTCATCTAGTACCTAATGGCTGCAGATCGTCTTCATCTTGGATTTTGTATCTGCATATCGTCTTTTTCTTGGATATTGTAGCTGCAGATCGTCTTCATATTCGATTTTGTGTCAGCAGATCATCTTCATCTTCGATTCTGTTGCTGCAGATCGTCTTCTTCTGGATTTTTTGGCGTTAGATCGTCTTCATCTTGGGTTTTGTGGCTACAGATCGTCTTCATCTTGGATTTTGTGGCTCTATATCGTCATTTTCCTGGATTTTTGGGATGCATATTGTCTTTATCTTGGAGTTTGTGGCTGCAGTTCGTCTTTATCTTTGATATTGTGGCTGCAGATCGTCTTAACCTTGGATTTTGTGGCTGCAGATCGTTTTCACCTTAGATTTTGTGGCTGTAGGTCGTCTTCCTCTTGTATTTTGTAGCTGCAAACCGTGTTAATCTGTGATTTTGTGGCTGTATATCGTTTTTCTCTGGGATTTTTTTGCTGCAGATGGTCTTCATCTTGATTATTTTGCTGCAGATCGTTTTTATCATGGAGGTTTTGGCTGCAGATCGTCTTCATTTTGATTTTTTGGCTGCAGATCGTCTTCATCTTGAATTGGCTGCAGATCGTCTTCATGTTGGGTTTTGTGGCTGCAGATCGTCTTCATCTTAAATTTTGTAGCTGCATATTGTCTTCATCTTGAATTTTATAGCTGCAAATCGTCTTCATCTTTGATATTGTGTTTGCAGCTCCTCTTCATCTTAAATTTCGTGGCTGCAGATCGTTTTCATCTTGGATTTTGTGGTTGCAGATCGTCTTCATCTTGATTTTTTGGCAGCAGATTTTCTTTATCCTCGATATTTTGTCTGCAGATCGTTTTCATCTTTGATTTTATGACTGCAGATTATCTTCATTTTCAGTTCTGTGGCTACAGATCGTTTTCATCCTGAATTTTGTTGCTACAGATTGTCTTCAGCTTGTATTTAGTCGCTGCAGATCGTCTTCATCTTGGATTTTATTGCTGCAAATCGTCTTCATCTTCAATTTTGTGGCTGCTGTTCGTTTTCACCTTAGATTTTGTGGCTGCATATCGTTTT
>JAVBXC010132335.1:0-12318 GCA_034780535.1 Scyllarides nodifer
CAGGATTCGAACCCTGGCGCGTCGGGCCCATAGATTGGTGGCTCGCAACGCTAACCACTGCACTACGGAGGCTCGTAATGTGTGTGTGTGTGTGTGTTTTGTTATCTTTCATGATGGAGCTATCTCTACCGTTCATGTGACTCAGCTCTCTTAGGTTAACCGACATAGGCAAAACATACGAATATAAGCATCGATTATTTCATGTTACTAGAATATCAAATGTTGAGCATGAATCATCAGAGACCAGCTGGGATCAGACATTGTTGTCCTGGTATCTTTCATTTCGTTTCACTAATTGGATTTTGATTCATAATGAAGCTAGTTGATATTCCTGTCCAATCTGTTACTAGTGCTGCTCCATTATGGACGAGAGGAACGTGCTGTGGAATAACCACAGATAGGCTGTGTTTGTGAGGCAGAGATGAATCAGCTAGACTCATTACCTTGGCACAACGGACGCCACAAATGGCATTACGATTTCAATAGTTTTTTTTTTTTATGGTCATCTACGTAATATCATATCACAAGGAACTAAAACAGGTTTTCCACAAATAGTGTTTTAGTGACATATTGTTACTTGTATTCTAAGATACTAGTTAGGAGAAACCCTTTCAATAATGTATTACTATGAAAGTTATGGTGAAATTTTTCTAATTTTAATTTCTTCACAGCTTCAGGGAAGTTTTTAGTAAGGTACAGTATTTACCTACATATTCGCATGAGCAAAAAACGTCACTGCCCGGCACTGTATATCATATCTGTAGTAAATATCTACAATGATAATAAGTGTGACACAACCAAGCAAATTCATATGACACATTTAAGAAATTTATAAAAACTCGCTGGATACTCCGTCGCGGCACAGGGGCTATGTCGACCTACAGTATGCAAGAGTCTGTAACCTTGTCGAGGTCCGACGACTTGGGTTTAATATCAGTAGCCCTGTGACCTTTGGGAAGCAATACCAGACTCGAGAAGCCATGGCAGGCCTAGCAAGCCGATAGTGGTTTGACTCTTGCTCAAGGACAACGCAGGGAGCCTCAGAACAGACGGATCTTCAATGGACAACAGTCCTTGGAACGAACAAGGACTACGGCTAAAGATATCTGTTTGATTGGAACGTTAAATGCTGGAACACTGAATAACAAATGCGAAGAAATTATTCATCTAAGAGGAAAAACAACTTTAAAATCTGAGACAAGATGGAAGGCAAAAGGCCCCAAAAGACTGCACAATGACTATGAAATTGTATGTTCAAGTGGAGATCCTGACTCACATATTGGAGTGGGATTGATGTTTGAACCAGTCATTGCACACCACATAGAAAACAACAAATGTGTAAACGAACGGATAATTGCAGTAACATTGAAACTGAGAGGCTATCAACTGTCAGTCAGTCACACACATGCCCCTCAACAAGGTAGAACCCGTGAAGGAAAGCAAGAGTTCTAGGTACATCTCCAGGACACTTACGATACATCACCCAGTGACAGTGGCATCATCATTATGGGGGACTTGAATGGCCATATAGGAAGTGACAGATCCGAAGAGGTCGTAAGACATTTTAAAATAGGAACAAAAAACGAAGAGGAAGAGATGATGATAGATTCTTACCGGAGAAAGAGTTTATCAATAATGAATACCTTTCAGCGTCAAGAGTCGCATAAAATACACTTGGTATAGATACAATAACCGAACCGGAAGATATGACCAGGGAACACAAATAGATTTCATCATCACAAATAGAAAATCTGTGATGAAAGATGTAAGAGCTAATTCCTCAATCTCACTTAATTCTGCCCATAGGCTACTTAAAGGCAAACTCAAGATACATATGCCATCATTGCCAAGAAAACCTAAACGACAGAGAATGCAAATGGAAAAGATAAGAGATTAAAAGAAATATCCTAAAAGGAAGATAAATGCTGAAAGGGAAAATATCTTAGAGGAAAAATGGGATGCTTTCAGAACTATCATCCAACAAATTCAAACAGAAGTAATAGCCGTGGTGACTGTGGGAGGTTAAAAGAAGAAAATAACTGCGTGGTGGTCAGATGAGGTAAAAGGTACAGTGGAAAAAAAAACTAAGAACCCCAGAAAGCAGAGAATATGAGGTATAGGAAGAATAGTAAATCAAACAAAAAGAAAGAAAGAAATGTGAGAGAGGATTGGTGAAGACCTAGAGGCTGATTTCCAAAATCCCTCCCAAAAATAAATTATTTTCAGCATGAAAAAGAGATACAGAAGTAGAGAATATGAAAAATATTCTGTAAGCATCTATGCGTCCGTCGGCGCATAGAACAGCAGGAGCAGGCGCATAGCTATCCGGTGACGCGTATCAGCTGGCTCGGGCGGCCTTGAAGACGGGCGATCTCTTAATTGACATGAAACTAGTCAACGATAGATAGAATGAATGTTTGAGGAATTTCTGAATAGTGACCAAGAAACAGAACTTAAGCATACATAACAGAATGTTCAGGCAGATCATGTCGTAGAGGAAGAAACAACGGCATGGAAAATAAATGAAGCACTAAAATCTATGAACAGTAATAAAATCCCAGGTCCTGATTTCATACCAATAGAAACCATAAAAGCGGGAGGCCCCAAAATTATTGTATTTTTTCACAACATATTTAATTTAGCAGGGGTGATAGATGTCTCCTCAGAATGGAAAAAACAACTATATGTCCTATATACAAACAAAAAGGTGATCAAACAGAATGTACTTCAGAGGTATATCTTTATGAGTCACATTGGAAAAGTGTACGAAAGAATTTTAAAGAGAAGACTAAGAGTTGAAATAGAAAAAAGCCCATAGGAGAGTCAGTGTGGTTTTAGACCAGGAAGGGGCACCACTGACCAAATATTTGCAATGAGAATCACCTCGAGAAAAACTGGGAATGCGACAAGGAACAACACTTGTGCTTCCTTGATTTAGAAAAAGCTTTTGATAGAGTACCCAGAGAATATATATAAAATATTTTGAGTAATCAAAAACATATACAAAGACCAGAAGAGTACCATCATAGGAGGAGAGAACTGTTTTGACATAAATGCTGGCGTCAGGCAAAGAAATATCCTGTCTTCGGTCCCTTTTGTCATATACGAGTATATAGATAAAGTGATTGGAAAATTGGGTCAAAGAGATGGAGTGATTGAGCAATTTACATATGGAGATGATATGGCCCAGACAGCAAGCAGCAGACTGGTGCTAGAAAATATAATGATAGTGGGATAATGCTCTTAAGCGAAATGATTTAAAGCTAAGCTATGACAAGACCGAGTACATGGTAGTTGGACGAAATGCAGCAGACGGAGGGATAACCATAATTGGAAACATTATAGAGTCAACAAATTTACCGATCTTGGAGAAGTTATACCATCAGATGGAACTATGGAGCCTGAAATCAACAACAGAATCACCAAATTTAGTAAGAACGTTGGTGCCCTCTATCCTGTTCTGAAGGATACAAATATTCCCAGAAAAATAAAAGTCCACATTTACAACATTCTCAAACCCATGCTATTATATGACAACGAAACACGGGTTTTATTTGTAAAATTAAAGAGAATTCTACAAGGTGCAGAAATAGGGGGTTTTAGACTCATTCATGGAGTGACAAAAAGATAATTAGGAAACGCCTTAAACCTAGAACCAGTTGTGACCCAAGCTGAACGAAACTAACCAAGATGGTGTAGTCACATAAGAAGAATGTCACCAACATGAGACCTAAAGCGAATACTTGATTGGTATCCACAAGGTAGAAGACCCGTTGGCAGACCCAGAAAAATATGGATTGATGGAATTCAAAAGTTAGTGTAAAAAAACAGGAATGGAGGTGAAGACCTATGTCAAAGCCCGTGCTGCATGGAGAGGATTCGTCAAGAGGCACCCAACCGACAGACTAATATAGTCTACCGGGCGTCTGGCTGAGATGTAGAAACGCTGGATACTTTTCTTCGTGTGTGCTACTTATCATAGGAAACTTGCCGGCGGCCGCCGGTAGACCAAGAATAGACTATACAAGCGCCTTATAAATGGTCCCTCATTTTTCTTTTCTTTTTTTCCATATTATCGGCCACACAACATTAAAGAGCGTCTCAGTTGGAGGAGAGAGCTAGGAGGCGAGGCCTGGCCGCCATAAACAAGGCTCCTGACAGCTTTATGAGTTGATATCACCCGCTACAACTCTCGCCGCCATCTCCACCCCTGAAGATATCTGTGACTTATTACTACCCCCTTGGCAAGGTGTTGTACCTCACGCTGATGTACCGCTGTCACGATGTACCGCTGTGGCTAATGTACCGCTGCCACGCTGATGTACCGCTGTCACGCTATGTATCGCTGTCACGCTATGTACCGCTGTCACGCTGATGTACCAATGCCATCCTGATGTACTGCTGCCACGCTGATGTACCGCTGTTACCCTGATGTACCGCTGCCACGCTGATGCACCTCTGCCACGCTGTTGTACCGCTGTCACGTTCATGTACCGTTGCCACGCTGATATACCTCTGCTACGCTGATGTACCGCTGCCACGCTGATGTACCGCTGTCAGGCTGGTGTACCTCTGTCACGCTGATGTACTGCTGCCACGCTGATGTACCGCTGCCACGCTGATGTACCGCTGTCACGCTGATGTACCGCTGCCACGCTGATGTTCTGCTGCCATGTTGATGTACAATCGTGGACAAAAGTCCTGTCGCCTCGCTTGCCTCTCCATGAATTCTGAGAATCATAGAATAGACTTGTGAATCCGAAGCAGTAGATACAGGTGTATTTTTTGGCCACAGATGGTGCACAGTGATGAGGATGGGTGTGAGGTGTGAGGTGGGCCCTGTGGGGTGATGTTGGCCGGCGGGTGAGGTAGTTGGGGGGCTGGAGGCGGGGGAGAGGGTCAAGCTGTTATCTGGTGCAGTTGTCAACTCTTTGATGGTTTTCTTATTATTCATAGTGATAATAATGATATATACAGTTATTATCAGTACTAAACATATTTTAGCTTTCTTTAAAGCAAAGTCGCTAGATTACTCTCTATTACGTTGATGAATTTTAACAAAGCTCCTTTTGTATGTCATGGATATCTATAAGATATTATCTAGAAACGTTGTTAATAGCTCTATTATGTTTCCGAAGAGATGATGTTATACTGTAACATTACAGCTTATTAGAAAGGTAAAGTATATCCATATTGGAAACATGTTTACTGTCTACAAACAGTTTCCTTTCAACGTGTTTCCTACCTCTTAGACTTTCGTCTCCTGATATTTCTATCATGCCTGAGAAAGACGGTATTCAGTGGTTTGTCCCCTCTGTCACACACCTTCATCCTTCAATACACGCAAACCTTCCCCCCCCCCCCCCCCGTCACACACACTTTCCTCTAGTTCCCTTTTATTCAGTTGAAAACCCCTCCTATTTTTCACATTTGCCTACAAACTTCCTATGCCGTCTTTAATAGGATTATTGGGATCTGATTGTGACAGAGTATTCTTGGCCTCTCATCACCTCGCCTCATTCTTGCAGGTGATATTCTCTAGATCTCCCTCCTCCCCCTGTTTCTCTGAAGTAGTGGTTTACATAATACTGATATCACTGCTTACGATAGATTCATTTATCATTTAACACCCACCGGCCGCCCATCCTTTACAAAGCATGACCTAATTAAGGGCAACTGATTTAGGGAAACACTAGGCCTTCCCCCTGTCAGTTCTATATTACGTGACAGATGGTTGGTTGGTTGGTTAAGGTTTTAGGCCTATCAACTGCCAGTGACATTTAGGTCGTCAACAGTCAGTTTTTCAACCATCAAAGGAAAAATATTGATCACCCGAATTTCCTTCAGGTGTTCAAAAAATTTATAAAATCACATACACTTCCATTGTGTATATGGCTCATATAATGTGACAGACGCTCCACGCTCAGTTGTGTGAGGGAGGGAGTGATGGCTGAAAGGTGGCGGGGGTTTCCCTGCTGTTGTCGTGGCAGGCTTAAACCTAGCCATTTAATGCTTGCGGATTTCTTGCCTTTAAATGATAATTTTTCGATCTATAAGAGAAGGGTTTTTTTTTTTTGCGACCTTTAAGGGTTAATGAAATTAGATTACGTAAGGTTTTGTGATGCTATGTTCTATTACAAATCGTAGTTTACTTGATTTTTTTGTTGCTTTTAATTTGTTTACCTTTTATAACGATCAAAACAGGCAGGATCCAATTTGGAATGCAAGACAATTAATAGTAGAGTTTTGTAATCACATATATTGTGAAAGCAAAATATAACAACATATATTCCGGGCGTTCACGAGGTAGTCAGTAGCAAGAATTTTGTGAATTTGTTTCCTTATGCACTGTTAGCGCAAGAAACGTTGATGTCATAGGTAACATGCATAAATGATAATTATGATTATTATATTGAAGACAGCAATAAAGCCTCCAGCGCTGACTCTTGGCCATACTGACATTTTACTTAGTTTGGGTAGAGAAACTTCGTCTCACGGACTACATAGCGACGGAAACCTTTATAACGTACCGTCATGTTGAACAAATTATTGCAGATCACGAGAATTCCATGAAAACAAGAATAAAATAGATTATTTATGTAACAAGATATTTATGGTTATTAATGCATGTATGTAAATTACCAAAAGACTTAATGAAAAATCAACATCAGTTTTAAATCTCACTCAGACGAAACCTTTCAAAGTGGAAGTATACGGAGGGAATTGGAATCGATCTGAAGTTAACGAGCAATTATTCAATTAATATAAGCGGAGATACACATGCAAATTGCATAGTGACCCCACCAGTAATCAATTTATGCTCTTATACATAGCAAGATGTATCTATATATAAAAGGTGAAAGTCATTATGGTGTTAAAAAAAATTAGAATTACTGAATGGTATCGATGATATTGGCGAGAACCACACTAATGATATTGGTAGCGTTAGAGATGATAAGAAAATCTTGGTAATGGGAATGATACTGTAGCTAGTGGGAACATGAGAGTAGTCATTTTAGTTCAGATACTAAAAAATGGCCAAGGACATAAAGCAGAAAACTGGATTCCCTCATCTAAACGCTGACGATACAAAAATAGAAAGGTTGATAATTTCAAGAGAGGATTCTATAGCGCGACAGGAAGATTGCAAATGTGGACAGAAAAGTGGTAAATGAAATTTATTCAATACTGACGGGTGTAAGGCGCTTAATACTGGAAGAGATGGCAAGGGTCCAGGGTATCATCTTAACAACATAGATATTGAGAAGTCAGGAAATGAGAGACATCTTAGAAGATTGAAAAGCAATTATCTGAAACCTAGGCAACAATGTATAAACGTCCGAAATATATCGAAACGAAAACTGATTTATTTCTAGATGTGTTAGTAACAAAAGTGCAAATGTTTTTCTGCAGCTATATCTCTTCCTAGTGAGACCTCACCTGGATTACGCAGTGCAGTTCTGGGTGCCGTTTTATAGGATGGACATAATTCTCTAGAAGGCATACAAAGGAGGATGACAAAATGATCCCTGGTATTAAAAATCTTCAGTATGAGAAGAGGCTAAAGAAATCAGATGTGCATTCCCTAAAGAGGCGTAGAATAAGGTGTGATATGAACGATGTTTACAAGTGGATGAAAGGGATAAATAAAGTGTACGTCAATAGAATACTCAGATTATCCAGTCAAGAAAGAACCCGCAACAATGGTTTTAAACTCGAAAAATCTAAATATAAAAAGGATACAGGAGAGCACTGGATTGGAATTACAGTTGTTGATGAAGGGAATAAGTTTCCAAATAGGATAATAAATGCAAAAACTATAGAAAGTTTTAAGAATAGACTAGATATCTACATGAATGAGAGTGGATAGGTGTGAACAGCTGCTGCCACACTGAGTTACCGCTCTTACGTAACGTGAAACTTTATGGAATGCTTTCTGAAAATCTAAATAAATGATAACAACCGCTTTATTTTCATCATACATATTGATTAAAAAAACAAGCAGAATTGTCAGACAGAACGATTTCGTGGAAAACCATGGTATGAATCATTACTTAAGGTGTGATCAACTAAATTATTTTTCTTTTATGGTAGCCGACATGTTAGCCCCCAGTCATGGCCGTCTCGGATGAAATAGAGATTAAATAGAAGAAGAACATGAATGTGGGAGATATCAATTTGAAATGGGATAATACTGCATTAAGAAAAATCTGTCTGTGTTTTTGAGTGCTCTGTGTGAGATGGAGAGATAGAGCATGTTGGCGGATTGAATACCAGCAATCCACGTGTAGATGAGGCAGAATGAAAAGACAGCAATCTGGGCCAGAGAGGGGAGCATGACAGCCACTGCAGTGTTGGTTTACTGCGCTCCCGTCACTACAGTCGTGTTTCGAATGATTGTTTCCAAATGTTAGCCAGCTATAGATGTCAGGCTACTTCGGCGATAATTTCTGGGCTGGGACTTAGTTACCTTTTTTTAAATATCTGTGTTGCTTTGGCAATTTTCCTATCCAGAGGAGCTTTCCCTATAGCAAGTGACTTATTGAAAAGAGCAGCCAAGGACTTAATCATCCTATTTTTAGCTTTTTTTTCATTGTCCTCGGAAAATATCTATCAGGATCTACCGATATATTTACTTTCAGTCCATTTAATGCTAACAGTATATCTTGATCGTGTATATCAATAGGTAACAAAATGTTTTCATCCTCTAGCAATGGGATTGGATCTGGAGCACAAAATGTCTTTAGTGGCAAGTACGGATATTCTTTTTTTTTTAAGATTTTTGCCATGGCCTCATTATCTTAAACTAAGTGTCCGTTTTCTGTAAGTATTGGACCAATTGACTGGGTAATGATTCTCTTGCTTCTAACATAACTATAAATTTCTTTATGGTTGTTTCTGCTATTTTCAGCAATGTTCGCTTCTTTTTCACGTTTACTTTGATGTATATATTTTTTTTTCGATGTGAATTTATATAATTTACTCTATCATGTTGGTTATTGCTCTCTCAGTTTCTCGTGTGTTGTTTTCTTGGAAAAAGGCATTTCTTTATTTTATTTTTCCACCATTTTGGGTTAGTTCCGGAAAATATCCGTCTGCTACGCACTGTCACAAATGTTTCCACTACTGTTCTAAATGTTTCGGTGAACCTTTTCCGAGTTAAACCCCTATTATTTTTCAATGACGATATCCTTCCAGCATTAAATATAAGGATCATAAGTCTGGTGTTTATCAACATAAATACAGTAATGAAGCTTCCTCAAAAGCATTTTGTCGGTGATCAGTTGAACTAAACTTTTCTCCTGCGAAATTATCTTGTTTGTACCTAGAAATAATTATAATATTTCTGCGTCGTAAGTAGGTGTCTCAATGAATTGTATGAAGGTAATATTAAGCGGATTTAGATAGAATCCACACCCAGAGCTACTGGAGAGGGATTCTTCCTATCTCGATAGTGGTATATTAAGATCTCTCATTCTGATCGAATCGTTTCATTACAATTTCTGCTAACTGGTCATAAAATCTTTCGTCTTCCTCTGGTGTCTGCTCGGGGGGCTATGAAATTATCCTGCTGTTATTTTCTTACGTAACTTATCTTTAATTTCCACAGAAAATACTGTCGATACTGATAGAGATACAATGACCAGACATAAAGTAAAGAAGGTTTGATACAATTTAGGGAAAATTCATTCATCTTTAGAGTTTTAAAGCACAGAAATAAATTACCACCAGATGTTGTTTAGGCGAAGACTTTTAATAAATTTAAAACACGGCTACACAAATAGATGATACTGATTAGGTGAATTAGCCTGTTCAAGGACAAAACAATATCCACGTATTTCAGAGTCTTTCGTCCGTTCAGATTTGAGCCCCATCCCCATGGTATCCGGCGTTTGAATCCATCTGAATGTGTTTTCTATTCACACTCTTATAAGATATTCCATGTCAGCATACTCTCTTCATAATACACGGTGCTATTTCACTGTTGTTTTCCTGCCGGCTCATGTGCCGGAGGGAGTGGTGTTTGGAGAGGGGCCTTCTGTTCTACAGTCCTGTCTTCATCTACATAGATTAGAGTTTAGGATACATTTGCTGTCCTCCAGCAGATAACCTCGTCAATGGTCGTTGGGTCTTCTGTTATCTGGCTTTTCCCATGTACTTCACTGATGCTTTCTTCTATTTTCCTGTAGCTAACACTAATGTCTATGGCCTACCTGACAATATGCAGGATAAATTAGTAGTTTTGTTATACAGTCATATGCACTTTCATTACGAAAATGGAAGTTTACTCTTTCACCAAACAGATGCTGTGCTGCACCCTCAGTAGTGACTGTGGCACTGTGGTGCACCCTCAGTAGTGGCTGTGGCACTGTGGTACACCCTCAGCAGTGGCTGTGGCATTGTGGTGCACCCTCAGTAGTGGCTGTGGCATTGTGGTGCACCCTCAGTAGTGGCTGTGGCATTGTGGTGCACCCTCAGTAGTGACTGTGGCACTGTGGTGCACCCTCAGCAGTGGCTGTGGCATTGTGGTGCACCCTCAGTAGTGACTGTGGCATTGTGGTGCACCCTCAGCAGTGGCTATGGCACCGTGGCGCACCCTCAGCAGTGGCTGTGGTACTGTGGTGCACCCTCAGCAGTGGCTGTGGTACTGTGGTGCACCCTCAGCAGTGGCTGTGGCATTGTGGTGCACCCTCAGCAGTAGCTGTGGCACTGTGGTGCACCCTCAGCAGTGGCTGTGGTGCACCCTCAGCACTGGCTGTGGTACTGTGGTGCACCCTCATCAATGGCTGTGGTACTGTGGTGCACCCTCAGCAGTGGCTGTGGTACCATGCTACACCCTCATCAGTGGCTGTGGTGCTGTGGTGCACCCTCAGCAGTGGCTGTGGTGCACCCTCATCAATGGCTGTGGTACCATGCTACACCCTTATCAGTGGCTGTGGCATCATCAGATGATATGATCTCATCTAGGCTGGCTGTAGTGGTACTCACCTCCACAACCTCAAGCTAATGTTCGCGTTCATCTCATTCTGGTTTCTTTAAAGTCACTACAACTAGTAAACAAAATCTTATTTCTTTTTTTTAGATAATCGTCCCCTGTATGTGCCTGGAACTTTTGGCTTTTTAATTAATAAAGAAACTAAGAGAAGAGGTGCATGGTATAAGCCTATAGCATTGGAAGTCAGAATCTCTCACAATAATTGGCTCATCATAAAGCAAGAACACCTTTCTTTCTCTTCGTTACACGTTAACGAAAAAAAAAAATATAGACAACCATCATTAAATGGTGTTCAGCATTAAAATAGTACACGGGGAATTTCCCCCATGCTGCCTGTGATATATCCATGGCCCAAATTCATCATCATCCTTCGATCAGTTATACACAGATCAAATAATGTATATCAACTGAACTTGTAAAACACATATTAATTAAACGTAACTTTTCAAAAAGTTTATCTAATTTACAATGTTGACTAATTAGATTCAACTTTATAAAATCGTGATCAGTGGCATAATTATATACGTAGCCCGGCAGGTCTGGCTGCCTGGGCCTGGTGGTGGATGGATACCATACTGAACTCCACCTGTAACAGTGTATTTAATTATGTGCCAGTGTATTCGTATCTGTTACACTGTGAACTAAAGTTGTGAACATTTATATATTATCTCCATGCCTCCTCCTTCGCTTCCACCATCATCTGTACTCTTCAGAAAATGAATAAAGGATTTCTAAAAGTAGCGAGGAAGATAAGTCTTTTAAAAAAGCCAGGAAAAGGTGATTCTCCGCCAGGAGGTTGAAGACACTGATTAGGGTCGCCGGTCTGCTGAGCCGCTCCACTCCCATCACTGAGGCTGGGCTACCGAGCTAATCCACTACCTCTACTCTGGCCGGGATACCGAGCTAGTCCACTACCTCTACTCTGGCCGGGCGACCGAGCTAGACCACTACCTGGCCGGGCTACCGAGCTAGTCCACTACCTCTACTCTGGCCGGGCTACCAAGCTAGTCCACTACCTCTACACTGGCCGGGCTACCGAGCTAGACCACTACCTCTACTCTGGCCGGGCTACCGAGCTAGTCCAATACCTCTTCTCTGGCCGGTCTACCGAGCTAGTCCACTACCTCTACTCTGGCCGGGCTACAGAGCTAGACCACTTTTTCTACTCTGGCCGGGCTACCGAGCTTGTCCACTACCTCTATTCTGGCTGGGCTACCGAGCTAGTCCACTACCTCTACTCTGGCCGGGCTACCGAGCTAGTCCAATACCTCTACTATGGCCGGGCTACCGAGCTAGACCACTACCTCTACTCTGGCAGGGCT
>JAVBXC010154374.1:0-12304 GCA_034780535.1 Scyllarides nodifer
AACAGATTTCAATGGAGTTGAATAGAGTTGTAGAGACTTGAAAAGAGTTGAATAGAGTTGAATGGAGTTGAACAGAGATTAATAGAGTTGAATAGAGTTGAATGGAATTTAACAGAGTTGAACAGAGTTGAATAGAGTTGAACAAAGTTGAACAGAATTGAATAGAGTTGAATGGAGTAGAAAAGAGTTGAACAGAGTTCAATGGAGTTGAATAGAATTCGACAGAGTTGAAAAGAATTGAATAGAGTTTGAATAAAGTTGAACAGAGATGAGTAGAGTCGAATAGAGCTGAATGGAGTTGAATGGAGTTGAATAGAGTTGACGAGAGCTGAAGAGAGTTTAATAGAGTTGAATAGAGTTCAACAGAGTTGAATGGAGTTGAATAGAATTTAACAAAGTTGAATAGTGTTGAATAGAATTGAGTGGAGTTGAACAGAGTTGAACAGAGTTGAATTGAGTTCAACTGAGTTGAATAAAGTTGAACAGAGTTGAACAGAGTTGAATGGAGTGTAATAGAGATAAACAGAATTGAACAGAGTTGAGTGGAGTTCAACAGAGTTGAATACAGTTGAACAGAGTTCAATGAAGTTGAATAGAGTTGAACGGAGTTGAATAGAGTTCAATAGAGTTGAATAGAGTTGAATAGAGTTGAATGGAGTTGAAAATAGTTGAACAGAGTTGACTAGATTTGAGTAGAGTTGAACAGAGCTGATTGGAGTTGAATAGAATTAAAGAGAGTTGAATAAAGTTAAACAGAGTTGAACAGAGTTGATAAGATTTGAAGAGAGTTGAATAGAGTTTAAAAGAGTCTCATAGAGTTGAATGGAGATGAACAGAGTTGAATAGAGTTGAACAGAGTTGAATAGATTTGAATAGACTTGAACAGAGTTGAACAGAGCTGACTGGAGTTGAATAGAATTGAATAGAGTTGAATAGAGTTGAACAGAGTTGAACAGAGTTGAATAGATTTGAAAAGATTTGAACAGAGTTTAATAGAGTTTAATAGAGTTGAATGGAAATGAACAGAGTTGAATAGAGTTGAAAGGAGTTGAATAGAGCTGAACAGAGTTCAACAGAGTTGACTGGAGTTCAACAGAGTTGAATACAGTTGAATACAGTTTGATAGAGTTGAATAGAGTTGAATAGAGTTGAACAGAGTGGAATACAGCTGAATAGAGTTGAATGGAGTTTAATAAAGTTGAATGGAGTTGAAGAGAGTTGAATGGAGTTGAATAGAGTTGAATAGATTTGAAAAGATTTGAATAGAGTTGAACAGAGTTGAATGGAGTTGAATATAGTTCAATGGAGTAGAATAGAGTTGAACAGAGTTGAATGGAGTTGAATAGAGTTGAATGCAGTTGAATAGAGTTGAATAGAGTTAAAGAGAGTTGAAGAGAGTTGAATGGAGTTGAGTAGAATTGAATTGAGTTCAACACAGTTGAACTGAGTTCGACAGAGTTGAATTGAGTTCAACAGAGTTGAAAAGAGTTCAATAGAGTTGAACAGAGTTGAATTGAGTGTAATAGAGTTGAACAGAGTTGAATGGAATTTAATAAAATGGAATGGAGTTGAACGAAGTTGAATAGAGTTGAACAGAGTTGAATAGAGTTGAACAGGGTTGAATAGAGTTGAATAGAAGTTGAACAGAGTTTAATAGAGTTGAATAGAGTTGAACAGAGTTGAATAGAGCTGAATGGAGTTAAGCAGAGTTGAATAGAGTTGAAGAGAGTTGAATGGAGTTCAATAGAGTTCAATAGAGTTGAATGGAGTTGAATTGAGTTGAATAGAGTTGAATAGAGTTGAACAGAGTTGAATGGAGTTGAGTAGAGTTCAACAGAGTTGAATTGAGTTCATCGAGTTGAATTGAGTTCAACAAAGATGAATAGAGTTGAATAGAATTTATTAGAGTTCAAGAGAGTTGAGAAGAGTTGAAAAGAGTTGAATAGAGTTGAATAGAGATAAATAGAGTTGAATAGAGTTGAACAGAGTTAGATGGAGTTGAATAGAATTTAACAAAGTTGAATAATGTTGAATAGAACTGAGTGGAGTTAAACAGAGTTGAACAGAGTTGAATTGACTTCAACTGAGTTGAATAGAGTTGAATAGAGTTGAACAGAGTTGAACAGAGTTGAATGGAGGGTAATAGAGTTAAACAGAGTTGAAGAGAGCTGAATGGAGTTCAACAGTGTTGAATACAGTTGAATAGAGTTGAATGAAGTTGAATAGAGTTGAAAGGAGTTGAATAAAGTTCAATAGAGTTGAATAGAGTTGAATGGAGTTGAATGGAGTTCAATAGAGTTGAACAGTGTTGAATAGATTTGAATAGAGTTGAACAGAGCTGATTGGAGTTGAATGGAATTGAAGACAGTTGAATAGAGTTGAACAGAGTTAAATAGAGCTGAAAGGAGTTAAGCAGAGTTGAATAGAGTTGAGTGAAGCTGAAGAGAGTTCAATGGAGTTGAATAAAGTTGAACAAAGTTAAAAAGAGTTGAATGGAGTTGAATGGAGTTGAATAGAGTTGACGAGAGTTGAAGAGAGTTAAATAGAGTTGAAGAGAGTTAAAGAGAGTTGAAGAGAGTTGAATGGAGTTGAATAGAGTTCAAAAGAGTTTAATAGAGTTGAATAGAGATGAATAGAGTTGAATAGAGTTGAAGAGAGTTGAATGGAGTTGAATAGAATTTAAGAAAGTTGAATAGTGTTGAATAGAAATGAGTGGAGTTGAACAGAGTTGAACAGAGTTGAATTGAGTTCAACTGAGTTGAATAAAGTTGAAAAGAGTTGAATAGAGTTAAACAGAGTTGAACAGAGTTGAATGGAGTGTAATAGAGTTAAACAGAGTTGAAGAGAGTTGAATGGATTTCAACAGAGTTGAATACAGTTGAATAGGGTTGAATGGAGTTGAATAGAGTTGAAAGGAGTTGAATAAAGTTCAAAAGAGTTGAATAGAGTTGAATGGAGTTGAATAGAGTTCAAAAGAGTTGAATAGATTTGAATAGAGTTCAACAGAGTTAAACAGAGCTGATTGGAGTTGAATAGAATTGAAGAGAGTTGAATAGAGTTCAATAGAGTTCAATAGAGTTGAATAAAGTTAAAAAGAGTTGAAAAGAGTTGAATATAGTTGAACAGAGTGTAACAGATTTGAATAGAGTTGAATAGAGTTGAACAGAGTTGAATAGAGTTGAAGGAAATTGAATAGAGATGAAAGGAGTTAAATGGAGTTGAATAGAGTTGAAGAGACTTGAATGGAGTTGAATATAGTTGAATAAAGTTGAATATAGTTGAATAGAGTTGAACGAAGCTGAATGGAGTTGAATAGAGTTCAATGGAGTTGAATAGAGTTGAAAAGAGTTGAATGGAGTTGAATAGAGTTGAATAGAGTTGAATAGAGTTGAAAAGAGTTGAATAGAGTTGAATAAAGTTGAATAGAGATGAAGAGAGATGAATAGAGATAAAGAGAGTTGAATGGAGTTGAATAGAGTTGAGCAGAGTTGAATGGAGTTGAATTGAGTTTAATGGAGTTGAACAGAGTTGAACAGAGTTGAATAGAGAAGAACAGAGTTGAATGGAGTTGAATGGAGTTGAATACAGTTGAATAGAGTTGATGAGAGTTGAAGAGAGTTGAATGGAGTTGAGTAGAGTTGAATGGAATTGAGTATAGTTCAATAGAGTTGAACAGAGTTGAATAGTGTTGAATGGAGTAGAATAGAGTTGAACAGAGTTCAATGGAGTTGAATAGAGTTGGACAGAATTGAAAAGAGTTGAATAGAGTTGAATGGAGTTGAACAGAGATGAATAGAGTTGAATAGAGTTGAATGGAATTTAAAAGAGTTGAATAGAATTGAACAAAGTTGAACAGAGTTGAATAGAGTTGATTGGAGTAGAATAGAGTTGAACAGAGTTCAGTGGAGCTGAATAGAGTTGGACAGAGTTGAAAAGAATTGAATAGAGTTGAAAGGAGTTGAAGAGAGATGAATAGAGTCGAATAGAGTTGAATGGAGTTGAATGGAGTTCAATGGATTTGAATAGTGTTGACGAGAGCTGAAGAGAGTTTATTAGAGTTGAAGAGAGTTGAACAGAGCTGAATGGAGTTGAATAGAATTTAACAAAGTTGAATAGTGTTAAATAGAATTGAGTGGAGTTGAACAGAGTTGAATTGAGTTCAACTGAGTTTAATAGAATTGAATAGAGTTGAACAGAGTTGAATGGAGTGTAATAGAGTTAAAGAGAGTTGAAAAGAGTTGAGTGGAGTTCAACAGAGTTGAATACAGTTGAATAAATTTCAGTGAAGTTGAGTAGAGTTGAACGGAGTTGAATAGAGTTCAATATAGTTGAATAGAGTTGAATGGAGTTGAATGGAGTTGAATAGAATTGAACAGAGTTGAATAGATTTGAATAGAGTTGAACAGAACTGATTGGATTTGAATAGAATTGAAGAGAGTTGAATGGAGTTGAATAGAGTTTAATAGAGTTGAACAGAGTTGAATAGAGTTGAAAAGAGTTGAATAGAGTTAAAAACAGTTGAAGAGAGTTGAATAGACTTAAAGAGAGTTGAATGGAGTTAAATAGAGTTGAGCAGAGTTGAATTGAGTTGAATAGAGTTTAACAGAGTTGAATAGAGTTATATAGAGTTGAACAGAGTTGAATGGAGTTGAATAGAGTTGAATAGAGTTGAATAGATTTGAAGAGAGTTGAATGGAGTTGAATTGAATTAATCAGAGTTGAATAGATTTGAAAAGAGTTGAAGAGTTGAATAGAGTTGAATAGAGTTCAGTAGAGTTCAATAGAGTTCAGTAGAGTTGAATAGAATTGAATAGAGATGAAGAGAGTTGAATAAAGTTGAACAGTGCTGTATGGAGTTGAATAGAATAGAACAGTGTTGAATAGTGTTGAACAGAGTTGAACAGAGTTTAATCAGAGTTGAATGGAGTTCAACAGAGTTGAATACAGTTGAATAGAGTTGAATAGAGTTGAACGAAGTTGAATAAAGTTGAACAAAGTTGAATAGAGTTGAACAAAGTTCAATAGAGATGAATGGTGTTGAACAGAGTTGAATAGAATAGAAAAGAGTTGAATGGAGTTAAACAGAGTTGAACAGAGTTGAATTGAATTCAACAGAGTTGAATAGAGTTGAATAGAGTTGAACAGAGTTGAGCAGAGTTGAATGGAGTGTAATAGAGTTGAACCGAGTTCAACAGAGTTGAATGGATTTCAACAGATTTGAATACAGTTGAATAGAGTTGAATGATGTTGAATAGATTTGAACAGAGTTGAATAGAGTTGAACAGAGTTGAATGGAGTTGAATAGACTTTAATGGAGTTGAATAGAGTTGAACAGCGTTGAATAGAGTTGAATAGAGTTGAATAGAGTTGAATGGAGTTGAATAGATTTAAAAAGAGTTGAACAGAGTTGAATAGAGTGGAACAGAGTGTAACAGATTTGAACAGAATTGAATAGAGTTGAACAGAGTTGAACAGAGTTGAAAGGAATTGAATAGAGTTGAATAGAGTTAAACAGAGTTGAATGGAGTTCATTGTAGTTGAATAGAGTTGAATGGAGTTGAATGGAGTTGAATGGAGTTGAATAGAGTTGAAGGGAGTTGAATGGAGTTGAAAAGAGTTAAATAGAGTTGAATAGAGTTGAACGGAGTTGAATAGAGTTCAATGCAGTTGAAGAGAGTTGAACAGAGTTGAATGGAGTAAGAGTTGAAAAGACTTGAATGGAGTTAAATAGAATTGAAAAGAGTTGAATAGAGTTGAATAGAGTTGAATACAGTTGAACAGAGTTAAAGAGAGTTGAATGGAGTTCAGTAGAGTTGAGCAGAGTTGAATGGAGTTGAATAGAGTTCAACAGAGTTGAATACAGATGAGCAGATTTGAATGGAGTTGAATGGAGTTGAAGAGAGTTGAAGAGAGCTGAATAGAGTTGAGTAGAGTTGAATAGAGTTGAATAGAGTTGAAGCGAGTTGAACAGAGTTGAATAGAGTTGAATGGAGTTGAACAGAGTTCAATTGAGTTGAATAGAGTTGAATAGAGTTGAAAAGAGTTGAAAAGAGTTGAATAGAGATGAATAGATTTGAACAGAGTTGAATGGAGTTAAATAGAATTCAACAGAGTTCATTAGTGTTGAATAGAGTTGAGTGGAGTTGAACAGAGTTGAACAGAGTTGAATTGAGTTCAACTGAGTTGAATAAAGTTGAATAGAATTCAACAGAATGGAAGAGAGTTGAGTGGAGTGTAATATAGTTGAACAGAGTTGAATGGAGTTCAACATAGATGAATACAGTTGAATAGAGTTGAATGAAGTTGAATAGAGTTGAACGGAGTTGAATACAATTCAACAGAGTTGAATAGATTTGAATGGAGTTGAATTGAGTTGAATAGAGTTGAAGAGAGTTGAAAAGATTTGAATAGAGTTGAACAGAGTTGAACAGAGCTGATTGGAGTTGAATACAATTGAACAGAGTTGAATAGAGTTGAATAGAGTTGAACAGAGTTGAACAGAGTTGAATAGATTTGAGAAGAGTTGAATAGAGTTTAATATAGTTTAATAGTGTTGAATAGATAAGAACAGAGTTGAATAGAGTTGAAAGGAGTTGAATAGAGTTGAACAGAGTTGAACAGAGTTGACTGGAGTTCAACAGAGTTGAATACAGTTGAATACAGTTGAATAGAATTGAATGAAGTTAAATAGAGTTGAGTAGAACTGAATAGAGTTGAATAGAGTTGAATGGAGTTGAATAGAGTTGAATAGAGTTGAATGGAGTTGAATAGAGTTCAATCGAGTTGAATATAGATTTGAACAGAGTTGAACAGAGTTGAATGGAGTTGAATAGAGTTGAACAGAGTTGAACAGAGTTGAATGCAGTTGAGTAGAATTGAATAGAGTTGAATAGAGTTTAAGAGAGTTGAATAGAGTTGAATGGAGTTGAACAGAGTTGAACACAGTTGAATTGAGTTAAACAGAGTTTAACAGAATTGAATAAAGTTGAATGGAGTTGAATGGAGTTGAATAGAGTTGAATAGAGTTGAATAGAGTTGAACAGAGTTGAATGGAGATGAATAGATTTGAACAGAATTAAACAGAGTCGAAAAGAGTTGAAAAGAGTTGAATAGAGTTGAATAGAGTTCAATAGAGTTGAATAGAATTGAATAGAGATGAATAGAGTTGAATAGACTTCAACATAGTTGTATGGACTTCAATAGAATAGAAGAGAGTTGAATAGTGTTGAATAGAGTTGAATAGAGTTGAACAGAGTTGAATAGAAATGAATGGAGTTCAACAGAGTTGAATCAGTTGAATAGAGTTGAATGAAGTTGAATATAGTTAAACAAAGTTGAATAGAGTTGAACAAAGTTAAATAGAGTTGAATGGTGTTGAACAGAGCTGAATACAGTAGAAGAGAGTTGAATGGAGTTGAGTAGAGCTGAATAGAGGTGAACAGAGTTGAACAGAGTTGAATAGAGTTGAATAGAGTTGAAAAGAGTTGAATAGATTTGAATAGAGATGAACAAAGTTGAACAGAGTTGAGGAGAGTTGAATAGAGTTTAATAGAGTTGAATGGAGATGAACAGAGTTGAATAGAGTTGAAAGGAATTGAATAGAGTTGAATAGAGTTGAACAGAGTTGAACAGAGTTGACTGGAGTTCAACAGAGTTGAATACAGTTGAATACAGTTGAATAGAGTTGAATGAATTTGAATAGAGTTGAATAGAGTTGAATGAAGTTGAACAGAGTTGAGTAGAGTTGAAGAGAGTTGAATGGAGTTGAAGAGAGTTGAATAGAGTTGAATAGAGTTGAAAAGAATTGAACAGAGTTGAATGGAGTTGAATAGTGTTCATTGGAGTTGAATGGAGTTGAATAGAGTTGAACAGAGTTGAACAGAGTTGAATGCAGTTAAATGCAGTTGAATAGAGTTGAATAGAGTTGAAGAGAGTTGAAAAGAGTTGAAGAGAGTTGAATGGAGTTAAGTAGAGTTTAGCAGAGTTCAATTGAGTTGAATAGAGTTTAACAGAGTTGTATAGAGTTATATAGAGTTGAACAGAGTTGAATGAAGTTGAATAGAGTTGAATAGAGTTGAAGAGAGTTGAAGAGAGTTGAATAGAGTTGAATAAAGATGAAGAGAGTTCAATAGAATTGAATAGAGATGAATAGAGTTGTATAGAGTTGAACAAAGTCGTATGGAGTTGAATAGAATAGAACAGAGTTGAATAGTGTTGAATAGAGTTGAATAGAGTTGAACAGAGTTGAATTGAGTTGAATAAAGTTTGACAGAGTTGAATAGAGATATATAGAGTTGAACAGAGTTTAATGGAGTTGAATAGAGTTGAACAGATTTGAAGAGAGTTGAAGAGAGTCGAATGGAGTTGAATAGAATTAAACAGAGTTGAATAGAGTTGAATAGAGTTGAATAGAGTTCAACAGAGTTGAATAGAATTGAATAGAGATTAATAGAGTTGAATAGAGTTGGACAGTGTTGTATGGAGTTCAACAGAATAGAACAGAGATGAATAGTGTTGAATAGAGTTGAATAGAGTTGAACAAAGTTGAACAGAGTTGAATGGAGTTCAACAGAGTTGAATAGAGTTGAATAAAGTTGAATAGAGTTGAACAAAGTTGAATAGAGTTGAAGAAAGTTGAGTAGAGTTGAATGGTGTTGAACAGAGCTGAATAGAGTAGAAGAGAGTTGAATGGAGTTGAACAGAGTTGAATAGAGTTGAATAGAGTTGAATAGGGTTGAATGGAGTTCAAAAGAGTTGAATACCGTTGAAAAGAGTTGAATGAAGTTGAATAAAGTTGAACAGAGTTGAATAGAGTTGAATAGAGTTGAATATAGTTGAATAGAGTTGAACAGAGTTGAATGAAGTTGAACAGAGTTGAATTGAGTTGAGTAAAGCGGAAGAGATTTGAATAGAGTTGAATACAGTTGAATAGAGTTGAATATAATTGAATGGAAATTAATAGAGTTGAATGGAGATGAATGGAGTTGAATAGAATTGAACAGAGTTGAACAGAGCTTATCGGAGTTGAAAGGAGTTGAACAGAGTTGAATAGAGTTGAATAGAGTTGAATATAGTTAAAGGGAGTTGAATATATTTGAATGGAGTTGAATGGAGTTGAATATTGTTGAACAGAATTGAATAGAGTTGAAGAGAGTTGAATGGAGTTGAGTAGAGTTGAATGGAGTTGAGTAGAGTTGAAAGGATTTGAATTGAGTTCAACAGAGTTGAATTGAGTTCAACAGAGTTGAATAGAGTTTAAAAGAGTTCAATAGAGTTCAATAGAGTTCAATAGAGCTGAATAGAATTGAATTGAGATGAATAGAGTTGAATAGATTTGAACAGAGTTGCATGGAGTTGAATAGAAAAGAACATAGTTGAATACAGTTGAATAGAGTTGAACAGAGTTGAACAGAGTTAAATGGAGTCCAACAGAGTTGAATACCGTTGAATAGACTTGAATAGAGTTAAATGAAGTTGAATAGAGTTGAACAAAGTTGTATAGATTTGAACAACGTTGCATAGAGTTGAATGGTGTTGAACAGAGAGAAATAGAGTAGAAGAGAGTTGAATGGAGTTGAACAGAGTTGAACAGAGTTGAATAGAATTGAATAGAGTTGAATAGAGTTAAAAAGAGTTGAATAGAGTTGAATGGAGTTCAAAAGGGTTGAATACAGTTGAAAAGAGTTGAATAAAGTTGAATAGAGTTGAATCGATTTGAATAGAGTTGAATGAAGTTGAACAGAGTTAAATAGAGTTGAGTAAAGCGGAAGAGAGTTGAATAGAGTTGAATAGAGTTGAATGGAAATTAATAGAGTTGAATGGAGTTGAATGGAGTTGAATAGAGTTGAACAGAGTTGAACAGAGTTTATCGGAGTTGAACAGAGTTGAATAGAGTTGAATAGAAATTGAAAACAGTTGAATAGAGTTGAATTGAGTTGAATGGAGTTAAAGCGAGTTGAATAGAGTTGAATGGAGTTAAATGAAGTTGAATGGAGTTGAATAGAGTTGAATAGAGTTGAAGAGAGTTGAAGAGACTTGAATGGAGTTCAGTAGAGTCAAATGGAGTTGAGTAAAGTTAAATGGAGTTGAATTGAGTTCAACAGAGTTTAATTGAGTTCAACAGAGTTGAATAGAGTTGAATAGAATTGAAAAGAGTTGAATTGAGTGTAATAGAGTTGAACAGAGTTGAATGGAGATTAATAGAGATGAATGGAGTTGAACGGAGTTGAATAGAATTGAACCGAGTTGAATAGAGTTGAACAGGGTTGAATGCAGTTGAATACAAGTTGAACAGAGTTGAAAAGAGTTGAATAGAGTTGAAAAGAGTTGAATAGAGCTGAATGGAGTTAAGCAGAGTTGAATACAGTTGAAGAGAGTTGAATGGAGTTGAACAGAATTGAAGAGAGTTGAATGGAGTTGAGAAGAGTTCAACAGTGTTGAATTGAGTTCAACGAGTTGAATTGAGTTCAGCAAAGTTGAATAGAGTTGAATAGCGTTGAATACAGTTGAACAGACTTGAACAGAGTTGAATTGAGTGTAACAGAGATGAACAGAGCTAAATGGAGTTCAACAGAGTTAAATACTATTCAATAGAGTTGAATAGATTTGAATGAAGTTGAACAGATTTGAATGAAGTTGAATAGAGTTGATCAGAGGTGAATATAGTTGAATGGAGTTGAAGACACTTGAATAGTGTTCATTAAAGCTGAAGGGAGTTGAATGGAGTTGAACAGAGTTGAATACTATTCAGTAGAGTTGAATAAAGTTGAAGAGATTTCAAAGTAGTTGAATAGAGTTGAACAGAGTTGAATAGAATTGAATGGGGTTGAGCAGAGATGAATAGAGTTCAGTAAAGCTGAAGAGAGTTGAATGGAGTTGAATAGAGTTGAAAAAAGTTGAATAGAATTGAAAGGAGTTGAATAGAGTTGAATAGAGTTGAACAGAGTTGAATGGAATTGAATAGAGGTGAAAGGAGTTAAATAGAGTTGAACAGAGTTGAATAGAGTTGAACAGAGTTGAATGGAAATTAATAGAGTTGAATAGAGTTGAATAGAGTTGAATAGAGTTAAAAAGAGTTGAAAAGAGTTGAACAGAGTTGAATAGAGTTGAATGGAGTTGAATAGAGTTGAGCAGAGTTGAAAAGAGTTGAATGGAGTTGAATAGAGTTGAAAAGAGTTGATTAGAGTTGAAAAGAGTTCAATGGAGTTGAATAGAGTTGAAAAGAGTTCAATGGAGTGGAACAGAGTTAAATAGAATTGAAGAGAGTTGAATGGAGTTCAATAGAATTGAACAGAGTTGAGTAGAGTTGAACAGAGCTGAATGGAGTTGAATAGAGTTGAACAGAATTGAACAGAGTTGAATAGAGTTGAAGAGAGTTAAACAGAGTTGAATGGAGTTGAGTAGAGTTGAATGGAGTTGAGTAGACTTGTATAGAGTTGAACAGAGTTGAATAGAGTTGAACAGAGATTAATAGAATTGAATAGAGTTGAATAGAGTTTAGTGGAGTAGAATAGAGTTGAACAGAGTAGAATAGAGTTAGAGTTGAATAGAGTTGAATAGAGTTGAATAGAGTTGAACAGAGTTGAATAGATTTGAATAGAGTTGAATAGAGTTGAACAGATTTGAATGGAGTTGAACAGAGTTGAATGGAGTTGAATAGAGTTGAATTGATTTGAACAAAGTTGATCAGTGTTGAAAAGAGTTAAATAGAGTTGAATAGAGTAGAATGGAGTTGAATAAAGTTAAAAAGATTTGAACAGAGTTGAATGGAGTTCAAAAGAGTTGAATACAGTTGAAAAGAGTTGAATGATGTTGAATAGAGTTGAACAGAGTTGAATAGAGTTGAACAGAGTTGAATGAAGTTGAACAGAATTGAATAGAGTTGAGTAAAGCTGAAGAGAGTTGAATGGAGTTTAATAGAGTTTAATACAGTTGAATAGAGTTGAATAGAGTTAAATGGAGTTTAATAGAGTTGAATGGAGTTGAATAGAGTAGAAAAGAGTTGAACGAAGTTCAAGAGAGTTGAACAGAGTTGAATAGAGTTCTATATAGTTGAATAGAGTTGAATGGAGTTGAATGGAGTTGAATGGAGTTAAAAAGAGTTGAAAAGAGTAGAAAAGATTTGAACAGAGTTGAATAGATTTGAATAGAGTTGAATAGATTTGAATGGAGTTGAATAGAGTTGAATAGAGTTGAGCAGAGTTTAATAGAGTTGAATGGAGTTGAACAGAGTTGAACAGAGTTGAATAGAGTTGAACAGAGTTGAACAGAGTTGAATAGAGTTGAAAAGAATTGAATGGAGTTG
>JAVBXC010165400.1:0-11524 GCA_034780535.1 Scyllarides nodifer
TATCTTCGCACGTTCCTATGAACTGTTCAGTCTCAATGACAATCATCAAACTGGTTTAGAAACTTGAAGGTTGTGATCAAGTCGCTCCTTACTCCTCTCTCTTCCATGGTGGGGCAAATTTATAACCCCTACTCTATTTTTGCATCTTTCGATGAAGTGTTCACTGTCGACAATCATCGGACTAGTTTAGAAACTTGAAAGTTGTGAACAAGTCGCCCCTTACTCTTCTCTCTTCCACGGTGGGTGCAAATTTATGGCCTCTGGTCGCTAAGTCACCCTTTACTCTTCTCTCTTCCACGGTGGTGCAAATTTAGGGAAGCTTCTAGGGAAACTTTCCTAAAATATCTCCTTCAGGACGTAGTTTTCCCCTGATCGAGGGTGGAACTCGGGGGAGAGGCAGGAAGTTGGACAGGTTTAGCGAGGTCCACGAGTGTAACAAGTAATGGTCTCTGCCTCAGACCGTGAGGGACCGGTGGCGAGTTTGGTCTCTGTTCATTTCGCAGTCTTTATCCTAGTGAGCACGATGGTACGACCCTTGAGCACGAAGGTATGACCAAAGAGCACGACAGTACGACTCGTGAACACGATGGTGTGACCCTTGAGCACAAAGATATGACCCTAAAACACAACAGTACGACTCGTAAGCACGACGGTAAGGCCCTTGAGCGCCACGGTACTACTCTTGAATATGACGGTATGGCCCGTGAGCACGACGGTATGATCCTTGAGGACGACGGTATGACCCTTGAGCACGAAGGTATGACCTTAAAACACAACAGTACGACTCGCAAGCACGACGGTAAGACCCTTGAGCACAACGGTACGACCCTTGAACACGACGGTATGACCCGTGAGCACGACGGTATGACCCTTGAGGACGACGGTACGACCCTTGAGCACAATGGTACGACCCTTGAGCACGACGGTGCTACCCTTGAGCACAAAGTCACGATTCTTAAGCTCAATGGTACAACCCGTTTAAGATCCTTTTAGTGCTCAAGGGACCGTACCGTCGTGCTCATGGGGTTAAATGGTCAGTGAATGACACCATAAGCAGAGGACATTTAAAAGGCTCCGTGTTACCGGCCGGGCTAATGGGCATTTCAACAAACACGTGCTTAACTAACATTTATGTGAAGAAAATCTTAAATAATCCGTCCCGCTATAGCGAGAATTGGCTTCATTGATATACCGAGTTTTTTAAGAGGATTCATAGTACTGGTAATGTGTTAATCTGTCAAATCTTATCTCCAAATGAAAACACTTGGCGGTCTGTAACTTCATAAATAAGATATTTCTGAGCTGAATAATAATAATAATAATAATAATAATAATAATAATAATAATAATAATAATAATAATAATAACCAGTTATGCATATTTAGTGATGTAGTGTCTATAAACATCTCAGGAGCTCTAATTACTAATTTCCTTTTTTTTCTCCTACTTTCGCTTTTTCTTTTCTTTCATCCGAGACGGCCTTGATTTGGGCAGGTTGCCTGTGTCGTGTCGGTTACTATAAAAAAAAAGACTGCCCTAGTAACTAGTGACGAAGAGGACGTATATTTGGTGTTTTTTACTTGGTGACTTTATGCTTTATCGTAGCCGACATGGCACGGGCAAAAGCATGTCCTAGTCATAGCAATCTCAGTTGAAAGGTAAAATGATATGAATGAAACAAATGCTGATGGATTAATTTGAGCTCTTTAGGTGTTTGTAGGCTAAGCAATTGAAAGCGGAGGTGTTATAGGAAGAAAGAATGATGAGAGAAGTGAAAAAACTCCTCAGCTTCGTCTGCACGGTGAAAGAAGGAGGTATTATAAAGGTTTAATCCTCGTGTGGCTTCTCTCCACACAGAATCTTTAGGGAAAAAACAGCCAATAGCGTGCCACGGGTCCAGGTCTTGGGGGCTGAATCACACGCAGAAAGCATATGAGTGATACAGCCGAAATAATACCTGTAAAACAGAGGGAGGGAAGAAACAACACCGAGGATGCAAATATATGGTTGAAAAGAGTTGTTAACAGGGAAATTAATGATGTGTAAGTCTTTAATTCACTCTGGATAAGAAAGAGATGGAAGAAGGGCCACCCAAGACATGCGAGCAGTACTCCATACTGGGGTGAATGAGGTACCTGTAGATATGGAATAAATGTTCGCAAGAAAAATATTGAGCCTTCCTTTTCGGAAGCAGATTTTGTATTTTTCATCTTGCTGGGTTTCCAGGAAAGAATGGAGGATATTGTTATGCCAAACGTATTATGTTGTTACAGGATTTCATTGTAATGTTTTGAAATCTGACAGTAGGAAAGGAATAAGATTTAGAGAAAGATATAGGTATGAATTGCGTTTTTGTACTATTTATTTAATAATGTTACTGCTTCCCTATTCGAATTAAGACAAGAAATATGTTCAATGCGAGAAAATAACGAGTATCGGAGTGAGGAGGGGAAGGAGAGATGAAGTATGTTGTGGCATAAGAGTAAATAGAGTTAAAGGTTGAAGGAAGATCAGTTATGGAGAGGAGATAGAGGGTAGGCGACACCACTGTTGGTAGGGTAAGAGGGAAAACTTGCTTCATCAACAACTACCGCGATGGAACGACTGGAAAGTAACTATGCATCAGAGAACAAAGAGAAGCAGAAAAGCCATAGGAAGGAAGTTTAAGAAGTAAAGACATATCACACCCTGTCAAATGCTATGGTACAGGGCCACGACAAAAGATTCACCAAAATTACTGAGACACGAGGAGCAGAGGTGGTTCATTATAGCCCTTAAACCGCGAGAGCCATATTGATGATCTGAAAGTTTAAGAAAGTGAGAACTAAAGAGAGTTTGAAATACTTTGGAGATAGGAGAAGTGAGAGTGATTGGACGATAATTAGAAAAATTAGAACGGTCTTGTTTCTTACGGATAGCTCCTAAGAAGAAGTGAAGGCTTGGGTTATTAATTAAACAAAGACGAAATAGGTGAGCAAGGATCGAACGTAGCGCAGAGGCACAGTACTTAGGGACACGAGGATTTGAGCCATCCGGATCATACACCTGGCCCACCTGTGGCTGGGAGAGTACTCAGAAGGCCTTCCGCGAGGAAAATAAGAGGGGGGCATAGGTTCATTGGCAGGAGATGGGGAGGGGACTTAAGTGAAATCTGTAGAATTAGAGGGAAAGAAAGTGCCGAAAAGAGCGGCTTTATCAGTTTGAGAGTTAGCTATAGAGTGGTCAGGTCAGGAAAGATGAGGAGAGAAGAAATTGCAAGACCAGAAAGACTCATTAGCTGGTGATGTCAAATCAACCTTCTTACTTGTTTTACGATTGTGCGCTTGACTATACGAATAACAAACGAAAATGAAGGCCGATGGAGATTCAGGAGAAGAGAAGAGTTTCACGATACACATTGTCCCTTGCGAGAGGCATCAGAGCAAGAGTGATCTAACTATGATTGAGGGGATAAAGGCTTAGTATAAGATGGGACGTAGGACTCCATCCCAGCCAAGATGACCTCCGCTATACGGTCAGCACAGCTGGAGGCATTCCGACCAGTGAACCAGTACTGGTCACAAAGAAGGTCGATGTAAAAGTTGCACAAGGAAGACTATGAACCCTCCTAAGTTGTCAAAGTTAGCGTTTCGAGAGGGGGACGTTCTCAGTCAGAAGTGACAGGGATAAGGCCGTGATTGGAAGACCATAAGGGGTAGAAATAGTGTATATATATAGTGGGAAGGTTCAGAGGTAAGAAAAGACGTCAAACGTGTTAAGGGAATGGTTATGGCGGTTAACAACTCGTGTTTAGCGTTTAATTAGTTGTTCCAGTGTGAAAAAAAATAAGGGCTTCGAATCCACCAGGATCATCCCAACTAGTCTTTGAGGTGCATATTAGTGTACGAATAGGACGTGTACTTGGTGACCTGGCCTGCTGGACATGCTTATTGATCGTGACGAAAAAAAAGCAGACATGTCTCGTAACCTGACCTAGTTACTTGTGACGAAAGGTACGGTCTCCTGGTGACCTGACCTAACGGAAGAGACCAGTTAAGAGGACTGGTGTGATTGGGGGCGTTATTCTTCTAGACTGACTGAACATTATAGAAATAATTGATAGATTATAGAGAAAAACAAAGATATAAGAGGAAGAGAGAAGATTCACTTAAAGGATAAATACAGTGGCAAAGGGTATAACAAATGCAGGTAAAAGACACCAAGCAATATATGGACTGGCAAAGCGGGTTATAGATAGATTCATGAAAATATGGATAGATATTCAACACTGGAAAAAAGGATTAACTAAAAGGCCGAATGATAACAGTAATCCATATAGTTCCGTGAAAGCAAAACATAAACAGATAAGCAAAAACGCTGATAGAATCACACACACACACACACACACACACACACATAAAACTAGAATCGCAAGAGGCGAACAAACGTCCTTGATCTCGAGCGACCGAGGCCAATTAGGGTATCATTGACAGGCTTGGTTGTGTGTGATGCTTCCTGGTACTGACCTGTCAGTAAATGTTCAAGGTAGACAGGGAGGCTGAATACGGTGTGAGTGGAAGGGTTAACTGTGTGTAAGCTTGCTGGTGTTAGGCCGGCCTTTCCTTTCACAGGCTGATAGACAGACTCAGAATGAGAAGTGGACAGAGAGACTGACAGAGAGTCACATAGATAGACAGATGAGCAGAATAACACAGTGGATAGATAGACTAAGAGAAAGTCACTGAGACTGAGAGATGAAAAGACGACCACAGTGGATAGAGAACCAGAGACATACAGACGGATAGACGAGTGGACGGCCACAGTGGACAGAAAGCTACACAGATTGACAGCTTAGAAGACAGCTACAGAGAGAAATATACGGACATGGAGATAAACACAAAAACATAAAGACTCATAAGGTGAAAAACAGGAAGAGACACAATGAAAGAGATGAATAATAAGCATGTATATTAACGAGCATGTTAAGAGACTGAGAGAATAACCATTACTAAAACCGACAGACGTAAAGAGAGACATTCCAGCACTGCTGTGGCTGTCACGCTCCCCTCCCTGGCCCAGATTGCTGTCTTTTCTTTCTGCCTCACCTACACGTGGGTTGCTGGCATTCAATCCACCAACACACTCTCACTTTCCATCTCACACATAACACTCAACAACACAACTCACATGACTTATTTTTCACAATGCAGCATTTTCCCATTTTAAATCATTTTCTAGATTCTTTTCCTTCCACTGTCCATTCTTCATTTCATTCGGGAGGGCCATGATTGGGGCTTTTTGTCAGTGGCATGTCTGCTACTGTAAAAAAAAAAAAAAGTAGGGAAGGCCTTGACAATCAGGGAAAGGGTAGGGTTAGATATGATAATTTCATACAAATGTAACCTATTCTAGGCTAGGCCAGGGTAGGTTTGGCTTGGTTTAGTTTAGTTTTACCTAAAATGAAATAATGCTTCTTACCTTATTTAGGTGGGTAGAGGGCTGGGACAGCAAGAACACTTATAAAAGAAAGTTTCATTAAGAGTATTAATATTCACGCCACACCGGTCTCGTAGCGCGGCGTGGTCCAGATTTTCTCTTTCCGTTTACCATGAAATCGAAGTGATTTTGTGACACACACACACCCTTCTCTCACATGAAAAACTCTTTATTGAAAAATGCACAAGTCTGTGTTCCGCTAAAACCTCCCAGCACTGAGCACCTGAAGCGATGATGGGCGATAATTACAGTAGTTCAAGGAACACCAGACGCACGGCTCCATTTTCGTGCCTGAAATGAATGAGGAGGAAGCGAACACCAGAACGAAACAGCGTATATACAGAACTTGGTAAGCTTTATCTTACGCTTATTTTGCGTCAAAAATACGTTAAAAAACAAACGTAAGATTTAAGAAAGTATCTAAAAAGATATTTATAACAAAATAAGCACGTGTATATGAAAAAAAAAGAATTAAAGACTAGAAAAAAAAAATTTGGACAAATCAATGGATCATCAAAATATGTTAAACAGCATCATGTGACGAGGGCAGAAACTAACAAATTTCAAAATGATCTGACTAAACTCGAGCAACTAATTGCGGTCACAAGAACTGGGACCTACGTAGGCTACATCACATAAGGATGGAGAAGGGTGGCTTGATATGCCCCGAGCCATGCCCAGGGGGTCATAGCAGGTTCAGTTTTATTGGGTCCGGAGCAGCAGTTGCCATACACATTCATTACCTCCATATTTCTTCACTAAAAGTTCATAATGCTAAACTTTTTTTTCGTACAAACTATTCAGTTACATCTGCAGAATCTAACCTTAGCAGTTACGCTTATTCTAAATGCCGTATATTTACGATTTTCACAATTGGTGTTGGTTGGCAGGCAGGACATTACTTGGGCACCATGGAAGGCACTGCGCCTCAGGCAAACAGCTAAACTTTGCTTAGCATTACATATAAGTTTACATATGCAACATTTGAACATTTATTGTGTACTGGTAATGTTAGTTTTTCGATAAACATGAATGATATTACACTGGGAATATATTACTCTTAAAACTAATTACGTTTTTTGTATATTAATGTAGGGTAGTGAAGTACAGTTGTGGGACAAGGCGATGAGTTATGACACGGTGATAAATATCTTAACAACCGCGAACGAGGCTGTTGGTCAGATTTGTAGATCAGGTCTACAGTTGTAGATCTTGTAAACTGAAGTTGTATATCAGGTTAATCACAGTTGTAGATCAAGTTGATAGCAGTTGTAGATCAAGGGCAGCAGGGTAACAAGTCTCGCTACAGGGAGTTTGGACGATATAGTGTGCATGGAAGACTTTGGAATACCGTTAAGGGCTTTTATAATAGAATAAGTGGATGTACGAGAGTGAATGTTTGACTGACTGGTGGTTTGATATAAGTGTGGGAGTGCGTCAAGGTTGTGACGTCACACTCTCATCAGTACATAGAAAGATATCTATACATAACCCCCTAACCCTACCTTACACCCACCTCCCTTCCCTTGACAACCCCCTTCCTTCCCTTGACACCCACCTCCCACCCCCACCCCCCCATCATGGGTACGGGGAAATTTCCACAAGCTGGAGGAAATAGATCCAAGTTAGATCATCCAACTTGTAGTTCACAGCCGGACTTGTGGCGTGAGTCAACACGAGGGGGGAGGGGAGGGGGGTAAAAAACTGAATTTCATACACACACACACACACACCTACAGACGCAGACACGCAGACATAATCACAAACATAAACACAGACAAACACACTCACAAGAAGAAACACACACACACACACACACACACAGACAGACAGGCAGGTAGAGACGCATCACCTGAGAAGTTGTTAGAGTGGTACAAGGTTTATTACCACGCCAAAAAACCCAGTGTCCGCTGGGACTCCCACAGCTCCTGTGTGCCTCAGGGCTCGTCTGACCCGCCAAGATATAGGCAGCTTCCCTCCTCCTCTGTCTTAACCTTATCTTTCATGTCAGAGAGGCTCCAGTCACCGAGGGAGGTCCTCGTCAAGGCCAGGCCTTGAATAAACTATAGAAGACAAAATGTATTGATAAGAAATGAACAATAAAAAACGAGAAGAATATAATTTAAGAGTTTCGAAGGAGGTGGAAAACTTGCCTCAAATGGGAATCTTTGTGAGTTATGAATTGCTTTAGCCTCAACTTCCTTGTTTTCACTTTTCTTGTATCGAGTCCTCCACGCAGCTGTCCAGAAACCATCCGGTTAATTCTGTTACAGACCTAAAGAGATGTAGCTAACAGCAGCAGCTGCAACTATTTAATAATACTAAAAAATAATCTGCTATCCAAGTAAGCATATGAGAAGCCAAAGGAGGTGGTGGGTCCTGACGCTAGCTGCCCCCGAGTACGTCATTACCCTAGAGACCCCGGCGGACCACCGACCCTGAGGAATGGTTATACTAATTAGTTTGTATTATAGAAGAGAGGGGGAGAGAGACTCCTCTCCTCTGATCCATAAGCAGGAGGGCATGAAGAAGGAATCCTGTTGCAGCAGCAGCAGCCAACGTCCAGGGGTCCTCCGCCAGTGTTGGTGAGCTGCACCGCTCCTCCATCATACACATGTACCTCTTACTGAAACATTTCCAGACGGTACGACCGTTGAAATCTGTATACGGACCGCACGGTGCATCTCCCAGATGACGTGCGGAGCGGGTACCGCAGTCTTTTATATCCCTAGTCTGTTGCTACGGTTCCAAATCATCTAGAAATTATGTACTCTATAGTTTTTTTTTTATTGATGATAGAAACTATTTTAATGTGTAGACGTCAGAGGCCAGGTGAGGATCTAGTCAAACAGTAGAGGATAACAGAGAGGCCAGGTGAGGATCTAGTCAAACAGTAGAGGATAACAGAGAGGCCAGGTGAAGATCTAGTCAAACAGTAGAGGATAACAGAGAGACCAGGTGAGGATCTAGTCAAACAGTAGAGGATAACAGAGAGGCCAGGTGAGGATCTAGTCAAATAGTACAGGATAACAGAGGGTTTCTTGGTCAGCTGGAGAGGTTGTGGTCACATTGCAACAGTTGTTGACCTTCAGCAGCGCCTCCTTCACAGACACTTCGATCACCTCACCTCAATGTCCAGTGTACTGAGTTCCCTGGAGTGTTCCCACAGTTATTTCAGGCTCATCTCTTGCTCTAGTTGTAACTCATCTCCCTGACTCCCAGTGTAACTCAGTCACCTGACCCGTTGTAACTCAACCACCTGACTCATAGTTCGCTTGTCGACCCCTGAGGAACCTCAGCTTGTGGGGCCATCTGGCCGTCCCAGAGGGCGGGGGAGAGTGGCTGTGGCAGAAGCGTGAGCGGCAGTCACCTCGCCCGGAGGTAGCTCCCGCCGGCTGGGAGGCCATATTGTACACAGACGCTGGGAATCCAGCAAATGACGTCAGTGATCATGTCTTTCCCTTTAAGCTGAAACAAAGACAGGCTCCTGCGGCGGGATGGACCAGACCGTCGTCGCATCAGCCTTGGGTTGCCCACCGTCGCGAAGAGGTAGCTAAAGCTGAACGCAGAGCTTAGCGATGTAGCATCAGGAACAGGCGACTGAACCTTCGAGGAGAAATACGTGCTTCACTATTTCAGTTTCTCCTTTTAGAAAGGGATAATACAGGAGGGGAGAATTTCCATACCCCGCTCCCGCTCCTCTTAGTCGCCTTCTATGAGACGCAGATGGAACGTGGGTAGTATTCTTTCTCCCCTATCCCCAAATAATAATAATAATAATAAAACTGCAGTTTACTGAATTAACTGCAGCTAAAGGCGGAAAATATAGTGAGAAAATGTCACACTATAGACTGTAAGGCTATAAGAGAGGGGGAATTAAACAGTCTTTAAGAAACACTGGTGTGGCTGTCTGCTGATTATTGATGATGTTCACTCTGGTTGGGATGAGGCTATTCTTGTAGCTGTCATTACGAACTCGGATGGACTCGATGCGGTTGTGGTGCCGAACTGCAACTTGGGGACGATGGATCTCGGGTGACGGTGGCGAGGATGGTGCCGTAGATCCCGAACTGTTGGATGAGGTCCAGGTGATGGTTGGAGAGAGTCGGGAAGACCAGTTTGTTGAGGGCCCCTTTGATAAGTGGTGTAGAAGTGACCGAAGATGATTGTGCATGCCCTTTTCTGCACTTTTTCCAGTTACCGCTTTTGTGTAGTGGATAAGGAGAAAGACCAAGCATTGGAGGCATAGATGAGTTTAGGAAGAATGAAAGTTGTGTAGATGTTCTTGAGTTCAGGCCCAGGAAGTCCAAGTGTCTGGAGTCTAAGAATAATGTGAGACGAAAGCTGAAAGAGTAGATAATGGTGTTGATGCGTTCCTTCCAGCTTAGATTAGTCCAACTTGGCGGACTGCACAGCCTAAGGCCTAGTGAGACTGTAAGGGTAGGACAGGGTTGGAGGCGAGGCTGATGTGCATGACTACGGTCTTGATATGGTCGATAGCAACGATGTTGGCAGTCGTCCAGTTCTTGTGTTCTGGAGGATGAGGCAAACGGGCGAACTGCTGTCAACGTTGATACCAAAAGTAGAGTCATCAGTGTACTTCCATCAAGCAGGTGCATCCATCAGGGCATCATTCATAAGGATGAGGAAGCACGAGGGTATTATATTTGTGCCCTGTGAGATGCCACGTGTGTGGAACTAGCAGGTGATGATGGTCCCCCGGAAGTGCACAGCCTGACGTCGATCACTGAGGAAGTCTACAAGCAACAGAATGAGACTTCTCCACAGCCCGAGTTTGTTGGCTTTTGTTGATGATTATATCATGTTTAACTAGAACGATAACTTTGGTAAAGTCAACGAAGGTGAGAGTCACAGACGTCTTGTGTTTCTCCAGACTGCGATAAATATAGTCTAGAAAGTTAAAGAAGCAGTGGGTGTTTGAGGAGGTCTTCATATAACCAAACTGCTGAGAGTCTATGGAACCTGCAGTGTCTGTGTAAATCGAATTAAACACAACACTTTCACAGAGTAAGCTGGGGATCGGGGTGATGGCAATGGGTCATAGTTCATTGAGATATGGGCTTGTCGAATAGACATACAAAGTCTTCCAGTCAACGGGGTATTTTGACTGATGGTAAGAAGCATTGATGATAGAATAAAGGGATTAGGCTAGCTTAGGGGAGAACTCCCTGAAGAGGCAAGTCAAAAGGTGTAGTGTAGCACTTTAAGGCTGTGTAACCGTCTAGCATCTCCAAATTTAAGTTCTGATTCATGGGGTGTTGGGACTGTCAGGTAGGCTGAGAGGCAGGTGGTGTCAAGGTGGGGAAGTCTTTGGCAGACGATGGCGAAGTGAGCTGCTTCTTCAATGGAGAGATGATTAGCCCAGGGAAAGGAGGGAGTCTGTTCAAAACGCTGAACTCTTTCAGTTTCCCATACCAGTGGACTGATGTTGGACTGTTTCAGGTGTTGTAATTTGATAGGGTAATAAAATTTCTTCACATCGCGTATTTCGCGAGTTACTTGTTACGGAGGTCGTTATAGAGGCTAGTGTCGTTCTGGTGGAAGGCCCGGTCTTGTTGCGGGGTGTGATCCAGGGCACGTTACCTAGATGTAGTCTTACAGATCTCTCGGGGAACAGGCGATGGCAGTCTTCCGTGACAGTACTGTCATAATCATCCCATTAAGTTTCTGTCATCCACGCTTCACACTTCACTCCAGGGATACCGAATACTGTCCAAAGTGACGTATTGCGGAATCGGTAGCCTCCCTGTATGTCTTGACATTCAGGCCCGGATGTTGGTTCGTACTGAGTGTAGGGTAGCCATAAAACTGATACCGTATGTGTACACTACGACCGATGGGCGGTAGGTACTAGTTAGCCATATTTGTTGAAATAAAGTCAAAATTGTTCTGACCGTGCGTGGGGAAAGTCTACATATTCGACGGAGCAGCTGCTTCTGCTGGTTTGTGGTGTCAGTTTCATTAAATCACACAGCACTAACCCGGCACACGGGAACCTGACTGAGGTAATTTCACCAGTGTATATCTG
>JAVBXC010187496.1:0-12248 GCA_034780535.1 Scyllarides nodifer
CACATAGATCCTCCTGGCCAGCCTATCTTCACTCATCCTCTCCATATGCCCAAACCATTTCAGCACACCCTGGTCAGTCCTTTTAACTAAACTGCACTCACTACCACACCTCTCTCTGACAATGACATTTCTTACCCGGTCAATCTGCCTATAATTCATTTAAAGTATAAGGAATTATTTATTCAATCATTATAATATTCACTTAAGGGGAAAATCAACAAGTCCATTTTGCAATCTTACATCATCAGTCATAGGAGTTTTGGGAGGATAAAACTCCTCATGGTACGACCGACCAGAGGCTGGGTGGAAGAGTCTCCCAGTGATGCGTCGGACCAGAAGATCATCGTCAATGCCAAATTCAATCACCGAGTCTAGCTTCTCCTTCCGTACCTCTAACATTTCATCGAGCTGATGCAAAAGATAAAATGTATAAACATTAAGTCATGCACTTCATGTAAATAATCCTGTCTTCAAAATAGTCTTTATAATACCTGTATTTTTTCCTCTTAACATTTTTAAAATCTTACTATTATCAAACGAGGGGTGTGCATGTGCATTCTTAAACATTTCAATCAATCAAATATAAATGACCCAATATGGTGGTTTAGCCACCCTTATACATAAAAGTTTTCCATGCATACACATACAAAAACAATAAATATCAATGTGAAGAAAACAAACAGCCAGAACTTTTTCATGATCTTCGGGTTATAAATATGCCTCAAGATTTACTGGATTATGTAACGTAAATTAAAACTACATCAATGCTAAAACTAAAGCATTTCTCTCTTCAAGAGAGAAATGATAAAATGAAAAAAATTGCTCCCGATTAGGGAACACGGCTCCCCTAGGTTAGGTTAGGTCCATGTGTAAATGACATCTTTACCATTTGTCCGATTTCTTTTTTTTTTTTGGCGATTCGAACGATTCTGACCATTGTTTCTAACGCAAATCACTCATTTTGGTGATTTCCCCCACCAAAAACCCACGATTCTCACGAGGAGCCCCCAATATTGTTGGGAGGAAGGGGGGTGGGATATCTCAACACCGAGTGAATTGCGGTAGAAACGATAGTCAGATTCATTCGAATCTGCAAAAAACACATCGGAAAAACATATTTTTCATGGAAAAAATCGTGTCTGTCCATTAAAAAAATTTTACCTAAACTGTTTTGCAATGGTAGTGTGCTGTACGGAGAATACAATAAGACCTGAACCTTGAGATTGGTAAATTTCATTTTTATCCTACAGTAATAAGTAAGTCAATAGTGGGGAGTGTTTAGAAAGGCGTAGAATAACAGGGGTTATGATGGAAGTCTACAAGTGGATGAGAGGGCTAAATAAAGGTAATATCAGTAAAATACTCAGAATATCTAATGAAGGAAGGACTCACAGCAATGGTTTTAGACTTGATAAATTCAGATTTAATAAGGATGTAGGAAAGCATTGGTTTTGAAATACTGTTGATAAGTAGAGTAAGTTGCCAAATAGGATGATAATTGCAAAAAAACAATAGAAAGTTTCAAGTAAAGATTGGATGGTTACATGAGTGAGATTGGGTGGATGTGAATAGGAAGTGCCTTACTTGGACCAACAGGCCTTGTGCAGTTTCCTTTCATTCTTATGATTTTCTATGAATATCAGGGAAATGTAAGGTTAAGAAGGTGAAACATATAGAAATCAATCGATCCCATGAAAATCTCATCTGATTTCCCCTAGCAGCTGAGAAAGATTATGTATAGCTTTCATAGTGGATATTGTTCCATCCGGACAACTACTTACATCAGCTATTCGTCCGTCACTTGTGCTGATTGGTCAAACTCCTTTGAAGAAATGAGCAATCTCATTTTATGACTTATTATAAGAGATTCCAGAATAGTGGTTGTGGCTGAGAAGAAAAAAAATTGAACAAAACCAAGACCTGTTTTATTATTAGGTTAAGTTAGAAACTGGCAAAATAGCCTTCTGTCCCCTCGTCTATTACCTGCTGGATCTCCTGAGAGACGATGGCTCGACCAATCAGAGCAAGTAATGGATGAATAGCTGATGCAAGTATTTGTCCAGGGATGGACAAATAGCCACTGCCAATAGATTTTCCTTGGGTATTGCCAAGAAAAATAATGCTTTAAAACAAACAAACATGCAGTAATGGCCGAAAATGTACTGTAACCCATAACTGGTCATTCATATTCAAGTACGTGACCATTGATGTTACTATCTCTGGTCATTCACGTACAAGAAAGTTTTCCAAATATACATATGCAACTATATGTCCCCAGCCGGGCTAATCATTAAAGCCCGGTCCTCCCAACTGGGAGGTAAATCTTTAACAACAACAACAACAGACCTTGAGGAACCCTCCCCCCAGGGTGCCCCACAGTCAAGGCCGCCCCACAGGACTACACAGTAGTTTCTCGACAGCCATGGCACATGAACATTACCGGTCTCTCAATCAGAACAAGATATACATTGAATTATTTGGTAGGAGTGACACGTGTACCACTGTCGTGAATGTGACGTTGCCTCTTGCCCCGAACCATGTTTTGAGGAATACCTTACCGTGCTACACTTCTAAAGAGAGAAAGGAGAGAGCTAAGATAATACTAGTGAAATGTTTGTAAATAGTAAAAATAATAAGGTCTGTATAAGTTGCGTGTAATAAAGTCACATTAGTAATAACGTAATAGTATTGCTATTATTATCCTATCCATGTGCAACATATGTACGTATTGCCATGGTAATCCAAATACAAAATAAGTGAATAATATTAGTAAAAATGTAAGGAAAATACACCAAGAGGGACAGAAGATAGCTTCCCTGACCTTGAGTCGGAGCGTTGCCGATTGTAATAAAAAACATCCATGTGTTTATTTCATAAATCTTTTTTTTTTTAGTTTCATTTACTATGCTGCTACATTCATATTAGTTTTTTGTGTGAAAAAAATCATCATTAAGTATATACATGGCTGCAAGACTGCCCAGAAGTACTGTGACAACAACAGTTGGAGCGAGTATGCCTGGCAACATGCACCAGCCTGGGATTAAAGGCCACATAGTACCTGTAAATGAGGCACATTGCCACTTTTACTAGTATTTGTTGTTTTTTTGGGTCATTTTGGGGTGTTTGGCCCAAAAAACAAAAATTTTATTTTTCCCGACCAGGGGGGGTACCAGGTATATATAATAATGGGACCTTTTACAGGTTAATTTTCCACATATTGCGCTGGCTGGCAGTCTTCACATCCCAAACATAACACGAAACACCACCACCACCACACATGAGCCTTTGTGTTAGTAGTGAGTACTCAGTCTTTTAAGTTATATTTTTACTGTTGTTATTATTATTAATATAATTATTATTTGAATGTCATAACTGAGGTAGAAATGGGTCTGGGGGCACTATAGTAGTGGCTGCAGTATGCATCCCTATTTTTTTACATTTAATTATAAGTTCATTATGTGTGATTTCGAACTATGCAAACTTATTTTGGAACACATCCCTTACATATATCGAGGACTTCCTGTATGGATAATTCACAAAAGACATTATCCTTGGCCTGGGAGGGGAACATAACAGTGTTGTCTCACTGCTCCACCATTACTAAACCTTCCTACACCCAAGCTGTAGTACTTCCCTGGGTGCTCCTTACTGGCCACTTATTATTATTATTATTATTATTATTATTATTATTATTATTATTATTATTATTATTATTATTATTATGTACTGAAATACAGTACATTATTCATGAAAGCTAGAGAATGAATGTTGGCAAATGAGTGTATATGTTTCGTCTGTTCCTAATGCTACCTCGCTTGGGCGGGAGAGGCATTTATGTATAAAAACAAAAAAAAATATTATTATTATTATTATTATTATTATTATTTTATACTAGATTGCCTTTTCCCACCATAGCGAGGTGGCACCAGGAACTGAGTTTTCGAGGATAAAATCCTCTCTTCACTCCTTTTGTTCCTGCTTTTAGAAAGTGGAAATACAGGAGGGGAGGATTTCCAGTCCCCAGCTTCTGCCCCAATTAGTCGCCTTTTGCGACATGCAGGAGATACGTGGGTAGTATTCTTTCTCCCCTGTTATTATTATTATTATTATTATTATTATTATTATTGAGGAGAAACCATTAAGAAAAGACAACAGTCAACAAAAAGCTTTCAAGAGATCAGTAAGAGAAGGCAAGATGGTTTATGAACAGGTGAAGCAAATCATCTATAAATAATCCTAAGGAAGGGTTTGCAGGATGGCTTTCTTTAAGGATATCAAAGAATTTATTTAAGCCTAAAGGCTCCTGTAATGTAAAAAGAAGTTCCATAGGAGGGAAAAGGTACAGTCTCAAAGCAATTTTTTTGGGTGGGGCAAATTGTTCAGAATCAGAGATTGCAAGGGAACCTCTTCAAAGTACAGGAGGTCCTTGATTTACATCAGGGTTGAATTCTCAGAAAGCATGACTTTAATAGAAATGATGTATAAAGAAGTGTATTTTCCTGTTCAAATAATGATACTGTATAAACAGAGGATGCATTCATGTGAGATATTATTTGGACGTATATTTTTCTTTTTTTTTATACCCAAATGCCTCTCCCGCCCAAGCGAGGTAGCATCAGGAACGGACGAACATAGGCCTCATTCGCACACATTCATTCTCTAGCTCTCATGTATAATGCACTGAAACCAGAGCCCTTTTCCACAGTCAAGCCCCACAGATTGCTCCATGGTTTACCTTGACCACTTCACATGCACTTAATTTACTGAAACAATATTAAAGAATTACCCTTTTTTTTTCACAATTACTGACATGGCATGGGCAAACATGTCCTAATCAAGGCCATCTTGGATGAAAAAGGCAAAAAAGTGGAAGATAAAGAATCTAAAAAAAAGTAATTAGTTTGAGCTCCTGAGGTGTTTGAAGATCTGGTTCTTAAAGGTGGAAAGGTTATAGGAAGAAGGAAAGACAAAAGAGGGAAGAGAGTTTCACAGCTTTGCTGTATGAGGAAAGAAGGAAGTATCAATGGTCAGTCCTCATGTGGCTGGTTTCTACACAGAAACTATGGGAAGCAGCAGCCAACTGAGTGCCATGGGTCCAAGCCTTAGCGGCTAGGACACATGAAGACAGCTCACAAGAGCATTGACCAAAATAATATCTATAGAAAAGAGAGAGGGCAGCAACATCGTAGCAGATGGAAAGGGGTGGTTGAAGAGAGGTGATAGCAGGAGGGTAAATAAGAGGGAAGGCTTTAGATTTCACTTTAGCTAGGGGAGAGGTGGAGGAAGAGACACCCCAGATATGCGAGCAGTGTTCCATACTGGGACATATAAGACCCCTGTAAATATGGAATAGCTGCTCACAGGAAAAATAATTATGGAACCTATACAACATGCATCATGAATTTAAGTATTTTACAGTATGAAAATACCAGAAGGGTCAAAATAAGCTTCAAGCTTTCTAAATGACCTGTCGTCCAAGGTAAATCCAAGGTAACACCCCCAGGTTTTGGGTAGAAGATTTTGTAATATTATTGATGTGGGGTTTCCAGGAAAGATTAGAAGATATGGTTATGCCCAGCATGTTTATGGTATTGCAAGGTTGAATTAAAGAGTTTTGAAATCTAGTAGTTTGAAATGAGTGAGATTTAGAAAGAGATATAGGTAGAAATTGTGTTTTTACACTGTTGAAAGTAACCAGGTTACTGCCTTCCCATTTCGAGATGCTGCACAGGTTCGAATTAAGGGAGGAATTGTGTTCAGTATGAGAAAAAGAATGAGTGTTGGAAGAGGAGGAGAGGGAAAGTGAGTTGAAGTATGAAGAGTGAAATCATTGGCATTAGAGTGAATAGGGTTAGAGGTTAAAGAAAGATCTTTTATAGAGAGAAGGGAGAGAATAGGCAAAAGGACACCACTGTTGATAGTACAAGAAGAAGTCATACCGTCGACAACTACAGCGATTGAGTGACTGGATAGGAAGCTGTGCATTAGAGAACAGAGATCAGAGAAGCCAAAGGAAGGAAGTTTAGAAAGCAAAAACTTGTGCCACATCCTTTCAAATGCTTTGGAGATGTTTAGGGCCACAACAAAAGATTCACCAAAATCCCCGAGAGAGAAAGACCATAGATGAGTCACATAGGAGAGAGAATCACCAGTACACCTTACACTGCGAAAGCCATATTGATGATCAGAAAGAAGGGAATGGGATTCTAAATGTCTAAGAAAACAAGAGTTAAGGAGAATTTCAAAGCTTTTTGAGATAGCAGATGTAAGAGCAATGGGGTGATAGAAGGTTGGAATGATCTCCTTTCTTTGGGATGGGATGCACCAATGTATGCTTCCAGGAAGAAGGGAAAGTTTGGGTTTTTAGACAGAGACGAAACAAGCAAGCAAGGATTGGAGCTAGCTCAGTGGCACATTCCTTTGAAACAGGAGGAGGAGTGCTATCCAGGACATATACCTTGCCCACTTGAAGCTGGGAGAGTACTCGGTAAACCTTGCATGATGAAAATATAGGAGGAGGCATAGGTTCAGAAGGAGGAGGTGAGGGCGGAGGACTAGATGAGAAATCATCCAGAGTAAAGTTAGAAGAGAATGTTACTACATTAATAACTGAATAAATTAACTAAATGAATACATAAAATGTACATACATGCACTTAAGCACTACTCTTCTAAATACCTTCTACTCCTTTTCCATTCCCTAAGTATCATTTACTTTCACCCTATGCCATTCTTCACTCAGTCTCTTGGTACCTCTGCACACAGGATTATTTTCCAAACGTGTCCACTTTTACCTTTTCTTTCACACGTGTCATTTCCTCTCTTCCTAAAACCACCACAAACTTTTACACCTGCCTCCACCATGAAATGCTCACTTGCCACCCTTCTCAGCACGTTCGCATCCATCAGTCTTTCCTCAGCACACCCATCAATTACCACGTAATGCAATACAATAATGCCTGTTGACCCTTAACCCCAATTACCCCTGTATACTTAGGTATGTACCTTTTTTTTTAAATCATGTATTCCCAGGTATCATTCCTCTTTCACTACAGAACTCGACAAGCTTTTCCTCATTTTCATTTATGCCAGGGACTCCATGCCCCTCAGTTAATATCCATATCACCCACCCTTGCATTCAAGTTCTTAGCACCAAGATTGGATCCCTTGCATCAAAACTGCCAAAACACTCACTCAGTACCTCCTAAAAAAAACTTTTCTAATTCACTCCTCTCACTCCCAGGTGCATAAGCACTAACAGTCACCACTTCTTGTAGTCTACTTTCATTCCAACCAACATCAGTCTTGAACTTCGTTACTTTCTTTCACACAGTCCCACAGTTCCTATTTCATCATAAGTGCCACCCCTGCTCTCACTCTTGTCCTCTCACTAACTGTACTTTACCTGCACAGTCTAGAACCATTCTACCTCCTTCCCTTTCAACTTGCTCATAGCCAGAATATCCAGGTTTCTCTCATCAAACGTGCCACCTATCTCTTCCTTCTTTTCATCCTGATTACAACCATGCACATTCAGACACCCTAGCCTGAGCCTTCGAGGACAAATCCTCACTTGGCTCTTTCTTCTATTCCTGTTTTTGGAAAGTGATAATACAAGGAGGGGAGGTTTTCCATCCCCCTGCTCCCACCCCTGTTAGTCACCTTATACAACTTGCAGGAGATACATGGGTAGTATTCTTATTCCCTAGGGATAAAGGAAGTTTGTGACTTAGAATAAAGAATCATGTGAGTTACATGTTGTCAAGTGTTCCTTGAGATATGGAGAAAGAGTATGTGTTTGTGGATTGAGTTCCAGTAACCCATGTGTAGGCGAAGCAGAAAGGAAAGAGAGTAACCATGGCCAGGGAGTAGAACGTGACAGCCACTGCATTGCTGGCTCTCTGGCCGCTGTCACTACCCCTCCCAATACCTGGACGGTAGTACCTCCCTGGTCGACAAATAATGAGAAATGTTATAGGGACCACACTTTTCTCCTCACTGTTCAAAGTTTGCCTGAGGGAGATATTTTTTGAAATGCAACCATCCTTGAAACTTCGTCACTGATTCATTAACAGAGTTCTTTATTGCTATTATATACTGCAGTATATTTGTCTTTCGCCATATGTAGTATTGGCCTAATTTTTTACAACTGATCACCTTTATTTATAACAATTTCAGTCATTAAAAAGCAGATATATGTGAATTAAATGGTATTGATCCCCTGTAAAAACACTTGCATAGTCAGATGTCTGGGGAAGCCTGTATGAATCTAAGTACAGCATGACTCTAGTGTCAGTTTGTGAACCACGCCCAATTCAGATTTTATGGCCAAAACTAACCAATATATCAAATAACTTTCTTTATATGAAAGACTATGTATCTCATATAAACCTTTAGGCTGCATTTTTTTTATGGTAGCCGACATGACATGGGCAAAAAATGCCTCAGTCATGGCCATCCCGGATGAAATGATGAATAGACAGTGGAAAATAAAAAGACTATGGGAGATATTAATCTGAAATGGGAAAATACTGCAAAAAGAAAAATAAGTCCTGTGAGCTGTGTTGTTGAGTGTTATGTGCAGGAGAGAGAGAATGAGAGATAGATAGATAGAGAGAGAGAGGATTGAATGCCAGTAACCCATGTGTATGTGAGGCAGAAAAAAAAGACAGCAACCTGGGCCAGGGAGGGGAGTATGACAGCCACAACAGTGCTGGTTCACTCTGCCACAGTCACTAGCCTTTCCGATACCCAGGCGGTAGTACTTCTGTGGACGATGGTTGCCTACCACTGACTACCTACAGTGTTGTAAATAAACTCACTTAAAATGCCATGAAGTTGTTGAAGGCTTAAAGGGAAGCATCACGTGGCAAGTCAGTTGGTGACTCAGCTGTTTGTTTGCATTCATAGTCTGTGAGACTGCTTATAGATGGTAAGGCACATGGAAGCTTGGCAGGTGTTCACGGTTCCTGGGGTGTTCCTGAATTTCGCAGTAAAGGGTAATGTTTTTTGAAAGGTATGGGGCAAATCCGAATGTTGCAGATAAGGGAAAAGCAATTCATTTGGATATGTCCAAATGTCACACTGAAAGGGTTAGGTCCCTCCTCCTTTCTGTGGATAAGTTCTCAAATGCTCATCAGGTTCTGTCCATTGATTACAAATGTAGGTTTTGAAGGATGGAAAACCATTTCTCTACCATTGGCAGCACCCTGTGAACATTGATTTATTTTCCCTTCCTTTCCTTGCCCTCTTCCCTTTTTTAGAAAAGGAAATTTCTTAATTTCTGACAATAACAGGCCTGAGGCACAGACATAAGTGGTCAATACATGAATGGGATTGATGGTCCTTACTTCCACACCGACCTATTGCCAAACACAACGAGAGGAGGATTTTTAAGGAGTCAATTTTTCTGCTATTTGATACTGAAATTGCATTCAAATACACAGGTAAAGACATGTTCAATAAACTTAATTAGACCTAAATAAGAATATGCATCTCAAGTCTGGTCACCTCACTAAAAGAAACAAAGATCTTATGGAGTACGTCCATGAGAGCAACAAAGATGGTACCTGAACTAAGAAAGCTGAGTTACAGGGAGAGGTTAGAGGCTATAGATTTGCCTACTGTGGAAGAGAAAAGAATAAGGGAAGACTTGGACTCGACCTTTGAGTATCTGCATCAAACTGACAATGTCAACATTGAACAGTTCTTTGAAAAATGCAAAGAGAGTGCAAGAGGAGGGCGTAGCAGGAAACTAAGCAAGAAACTCCTTAGAAAAGATGTACAGAAATACTTTGAGACTATTAGAGCTGTGGATGAATGGAATATGCTAAGTAACAAAACTGAATGCAGACAGTATACAGAAGTTTTAAAAAGTTTTATGATAAAGAATATTCAAGAGATGGGGTCCCACAAATGTAGAACTCCCTTTCTGTATTATACAGACAAGTAATTACATCATAGGTCTGGGTGGGTTGCTGTATGGAAGTTAGGTCTTATTAACAAGCATCTGCTGCCCTCATATGTTTTATGATGGTCGAAGGATGTGAGTCCTCATGAATACACCTCATTTTTGGGGATGGAGTAAAATGGGGTTTTAACTCACCACCAAGCAAGTGCTCTTTCAGATGCTGTTAGAGCTCAGCCTATGGTAGAGAAATAGGTTCTCATCCTTCAAAATGTATATTTTTAGATTTGTTAAGTTATGAGAGAAATTACAAAGTACAATTTTCAGTCAGTGTAGCACCAGGATTGGTTTGGTCAAGCCAGATGAGCCATGTGTTAGGCATGAAGTAGTTATCCTGACAAGTTTTCATTATTTTTATTTATCTATACAGTTATATTGAATATTTACTTAGCCACAGTATTTGTATAAGAAGTACATGAAAATGTATTAAGGTATAATGTAATTTTCTTTTCTTCAAGGCTTGAACACACACTTTCAAACAGAGAGGATAAAAGTAGAAGACACAGGGGACCAAGATGAGGAGACATTGTGGAAAATAGTGCTCTGAAGAGTAAGAAACTGTCCTCTACTCCTGTTAGAGGAAAGAAATCCTCATCTAGTCAAAGCAGAAGAGAGAAGCTGGTGAGTTATCATGCTCGTGGTGACAGACAGGAACCTAAGTCCTCTTCTAATCAAGAGAAGGGAATGGACGAGTCAAGTAAACCTCAAAGTCAGAGAGGTAAGGCATTCAGTGTATTGATATTTATGTGGAGAAATTTATCAAATTCATCTTTATGATATTAGAAAAAATATGGATGGGAGTAATTTAAGTAAAATACAGCAATATCTTGTGGTTAATTCAAGTGGATAAGATATTTTAGTCAGAAAACACTTTTTGTTTGGACTATTTTCTAATGTGTAGTCTCACATCATTGTTGGTAATCTATCAGTATTTTACCATAAGACTTACCTAATACTTGAAATCATTCTTAGTTATACTTCACTGAATCGTGGCTCCTGTTCTAGTGCCATGTTTCCATGATACTGACTCAACCTCTTTGGGTGAAACTGCTGTGAAGCCACATGACCAGGTGGAAAAATGGTCATATAAACTGGTGCCTTATAGAGGTGCAACAATGGCATGTTTTGAGCAAGAGAGTTACTAAAGGACCTAAGGTTGCTGAGAAATATGTTTTGATTACACTGAGTAGTCCATTTCCTAAATATTTATTTCATCCAACTGTAGTGAAATATGTTGATCCATTCTGTCACAGATGAAAGATTGTAGGTTATCCACATACTTGTAAGAGTGCAGGGTCTTACATAAGTGTTATGAGGTCTAATAATGCCCTCCCACTTTTGTGATTCATATGAAACCCTTTTAGTGACTGCTGCCCTAATACCATTGGACATTGATGCCATAGAAGCCAACCCCTTGAAATAGGAAAAAAATATCCTGTTAAAGGATGGTAGTATCCCTCTGCCCCCAAGTGACGAAGTAATGTCAGTAGATATCTAAGTTTTGAGCTGTCCAGATACACTGTGAAGTTGAGTGTATACATATTTTTATTTAACAGTGATGTATGATATACATTAAAGTTCCTGTATGGTTAACTAATTAGGGAAAAGCTTGGTTTTTAGTATTTGATATTGTTTTATTGGACATAAATTTTTTGAAAAGAAAAAAAAATATACATCACTTTTTGCGAGGGTTGTGTTCCATGAAAAGTTCGCAAAAAGCGAATCGTTTATTACATGTATTTGATAGGGATGCGTTCCAGGACCTCTACTGACTCCTCACCCAACCCAAGAAATAATGCATTTCTAACACACTTTCACAAGAAATCTAATAAACTTGATTATATGCAAACACATACCATATTTCGTGCCCCATATGACACTACCACACACACACTCAGGCTGCAGCAGAGACAGGCTCCTCCAAATTGTGGAGCTACGAGGGAGCATCTCACCTGATCTTACCTATACTTAGTACAGGGAAGGATAAGTACCTAGAGGGGGCCCCAGAAAAGTAGATAAGTGAAAAAGATAAATGGTAAATGGTCAAATACTGGTTATTAGTCAGCCCGTCGATAAAGCCCAGTGTTGCCACCGACGAAAATCGGAGTTGTTTTTTGTTTTCTTGTTAACTTTGTAAATACTTCTTTAGTAAAGATATATTGAGTAATAGATTAGTCAAGTGAGCAAGTCTTCCTGAAAATTGAAGCAAGAAAGGTGTTTGATACTGTATTGTAAGCAAAGATTAAGATAAAAGATATTAACAAATTCACTCACTCCACCAG
>JAVBXC010198532.1:0-12027 GCA_034780535.1 Scyllarides nodifer
CAGCTTTCCAGTACACACTACAATTATGTTTTTTGTGTGCATTTAATGTTACTGTGGCATCATTTGTCATTGGTTTGTCTACCTCAATGACTAAATTAAATGGCTTAGCTAGAAAACTACATAATAGGAGAGCAAACAGTAAGTTGGCTCAAAAAGCTAATTATAAATAGGTATCACACATTTAATTTTATCTAACAAGACATTAACAAAGATCAGATATACAGTAGTAAAGGAACCCTACTTGTTAATTCCCGCCCAGCTCAATGGCTCTCCTGACATATGTTCTTTGCTCTCTCTCAGTTAGACAGCTATCAATCCATGTAACTGTGGCATATGTTGTCACTGGTTCGTCTACCTCATCAACTAAATTAGATGGCTCTGCTAGAAAACTACAAGACAGGAGGGCAGGCGAAGCACTGGCCCGAAAGTTAATCATAAATAGGTATCACACATTAAATTCTATCAAACAAGTCATTAACATACATCAGATATAGTACAGGAACCCTACTTGTTACCCTCTGCCCAGCTCAAAGATTCCCCTAACATGTGTTCTCTGTTCTATCTCAGTTAAACAGATATTAATCCATGCAAGTAGCCTCCCACTGACACCATCCTCGAAATCTATCTTCTTTATCAATCTTCTATGTTGTTTCTCATTTAAGAAGTTTCTGCCACTCAAGAAATCCTCAATCTTTTTTCCTCCAATATCTTGCAGACCATGTTTGCCAGTGACACCAATCCAAAATTCACGGTTACCTCCATCACCTTTCTTTTGAATTTCTACATGTCATGTTCAACTAGTCAACAAAAAATATTTGTATGAGGATATTAAGTAGGCATATTAGCTAAATAATTTAAACTTATCAGGTTATTTGCCCAGCTGGGCAAATCAGAAAGCTGTCTTTAGTGGACTGAACAGTAAAGTATAGAAAGATGTTATCATAATTAAGTAGAGCTAAAGATGCACAAAACACAATTGGCACTACAGATAATCTGTAGAATTCCCAATGACCAAAGATATTTCTTATACAAGGGGAGAGGGTTGCAGCACCACAGAGAAGGGATTAGTCACACTTCCATGTGGCATGCACATGATTTTTCTGTGACCAATATGACAGAAATCAACTGAAACATCTGATTATGGATACACTAAATATTTAAAGATTTAAAGTACCTGTTCTCATTTCAAATAATTCACTTGCTGGTCGAAATAATAGGCGGAGCATCCCATTTGTAACAGATGTGGCTAGTGGAGAGCCATGGTGAGGAACACTGAAGAAGATTGTGGCTAATGTCTGGTTTGCAAGATTTCTTTCAACTACTTGTGGATTATCCTGGAAAAGAAATTAAATACTTTTTACTTAGCCCAAGGCAGAGTGAGATGAGAGTAGAACAGCTCTCATATGAGGCATTCAGCACATTACTGATGAGCCTGGTATAGGTCTGAAAAATTTTTATCTATAGTAGATTACAGGTTTTCAGACATATGGCGGGCTCATCAGTAATTTGCTGAACGCCTCATATGTATATATGGGGGAGTCCATTAACTTTCTCTCTCTCTCTCTGAGTGGTTCCCACTGAAGGTGGGTTTTCGTCAAGGTTGTGTGACATCACCATGGTTGTTTAGTCTGTTCATGGATAGGGTGGTGAGGGAGGTAAATGCGAGGGTCTTAGAGTGTAGGGCAGTTTCACAGTATGATGAGTAATGAGTATGTTGTCTTTCTATATATACATATACACTATTACAAATACTGCACCAAAAAAAATCACCTGACATACACACATTAGGCTAGTTTTTTTCTTAAAAGAACATGTAAATCTAACATGGGATAACCAAGAAATTTAGAGGATAACATAGACATTTATGAGAGAACTGAAAAAATCATATCAAGAGTGGTAAAAAGACTTGAGAAAATATATAATCAGAAGAGTATCAACAAAGATAAGAATTAGGTGAAAAGAAAAAATCTTTCATTAAGAAAAATTGCTACATACCCTTCCCACTTTACTTAGATGGTTCTTATAACCTCCAAGATCAGTGCCTGAATTCGTGGCCGCACCAGTTGTTGCTCCACCCCCTTTATTCTGGTTCTGTGTCGCTGACCCGTAACCGGCCTTAAAGTCCTGAGTCTAAAGGCCAAAATAATTAAACATTCTCATGTCTTAACATGTGCAGGAATTACATATTTGTCACTGAAATAAGAAATGGCATATAACTGTCACAAAAAATTTGAGGGTTATGCAATTACCACTAATGCATGACAAATTATTATTAATGATATATGAAACATGTACCAACAATTTGCAATCAATAATGTATTACAGGGCTTATGAAGTCTAGAAAATAAATCCTTTTAAAAATACTGTAGTGTCTGAATGTATGATAATGTTTATTCCTTCACTGACTTTCCAATATAAAATAAATAACATAATATCCAGCCATTTATTTTAAGGCAAGTACACTTATCCGGTTTATTTACAAAAAGTCCCGTTTGGAAAAGTACATCAACTTTCCACACGCAGAGGATGGCGAGCCAGCCACCAGCTGGTATCGTTATCTTAACCTACTTGGCAATAAACAAACCAGTGTATAACTTGTATAAATTGGATCATCCCCTTCACAACGATGATAAAAAAAACTAACATAGCTTCAACAAGTTCCTCATCAGCCACAGAGAAAAAGAGAAAAAGGAGGGCGCTCAGAATTGAAGATAAAGTCGACATCATATAATGGATCAAGCAAGTTACACACAGAGCAAGAATTTCTTGTGAGTTTAATATTGGAAAGTCAACTGTAGGTGATTTTTTTACGACATAAAGGTAAGTTCTAGTAGTAACGCATTCTAGCTCTTAAAAATAATGTATGAAGGCCAGAAGAGGTACAAATGCATTTTTTGAAGTGAATACATGTTGTTAAAACATTATGCTATCTGGATTCTTCTATTATCTTACCGTCTCCAGGTCCTGCGGTAGTCAGATATTATGTTATTTACTGTACGTGGGTTAGTCTCATGCTTAAACATGCGTGGCTGTTAGTTGTAGACTCAATGCCCAGACTAATTTAAACAACACAGCAACGGGATTTGTGATTTTCTTTGTGGAGATGGTGTTCCTTTCCGAGCTCAGCTTGCTGATGTGCCCTTTATAAAACTTATGAAAATCATAAGTATATATATATATAAATAAACAGTACTCATTCCAGATAACGGAATAAAGCATGCAGAGCAATTCCACTAAAGGGATGATTCCGCCAAATTGAATAGTAACCCCCTGAAAATACACAAAAATGCCCGACGGGGCCACAAACCCAATGTAAACATTCCCAACCATCAAAATGTATACATCTTGTAACGAAATTTGCTAAAACAAAATACACAATTGGTGTTGGAGGCTCTTCAAGTGTTAAAAAGATCCCTGGAGTACCACACTGGCGTACATACCACACGTTCGACTGCAAACTAACAAAAAACCTAACTCAATCTCTATGCCTATCACCTCATCTATCATCAATTTCAGATCACAAACTACTTGAGATTATTCTTTAAACATTGAACTAGTATTCCATTTTCCTTACCCTCATTCTTTGGCATCTATTAGTCCCTCATGCTCCTAAAATATCGTGGGTGTTGGAGCTAACCTCTCATGTTGTCAACCGATCTGCCTAACGCTTGGGTGTGGGCACTGGCCTAAATCTTGGAAAAAGTAAGTCTAAATAATTTTCCTAATACTTTTGAAACTTAACTCCCTACACCGTGACATACATAATTTGACAGAAAATAATAAAGAAATAATAAACTAAATAAATCATGTTTCATTTAATCTTTTCATCCACATATCATAAACATAGTAAAACGGGGAACATTTTTGGGCTATCTAAAGTAAATATCCAGAACACATGACTTTTGCACATACATATACAGTACGTACAGGATATTAGCAAAATAACTAATGAAAATAAAGAATAAATTACCTCATACAGGTAAGCCCTATGCTCGCTGTTGTTCATACCAGTTGTAAACAGCCTCATCAACCATTTGAAACACAGGTTTCTTTAGACTTCGCTTTGCCAAGGCCTTATTCTTCTCTGCAACACTAGCACCACTCTCTTGTCTCAGCCTGAACTTCCTGAGCTTTTCTTTTCCCACCTCTGATATCATAAATCTGAGTTTTACCAACCTTATACTCACTCACAAGGGCAGGCACTGACACTTCTTTCTCTAGCTTTTCTAAGATTTCTAGTTTCTGTGAAACTGATACACACACTTTCTTACCCTTCTCTTCACTGGATTTAGCACTCACTTTAGGTATGATGACAATGATATACATGTGCACACACTGTGAAAATACGAAAAAACCTGGGAGACCACAACAGTGTGTGGCGACACGCAGTGGGCGAGTGAAGGGACTGGAGCGCGTGAACACAAAATGTTGTGAGCCCACATGGGCCGTTATAGCAAACCTTCGATCTAGCGGAAGGCTCCGCTAGATGGAGCAGCAAATAGTGGAACAAATTTAATCCACTAAAAGGAATTCCATTATGTAGAAGGATTACTGTAATAATACTTCATTAGCTGTATTAGGTACGGTAACTATCGTATGCCAGTCTGGCCAGCACTATTGTTACAGTGGGCATATCTCTGTGTAAATATGGCCACAAGTGCTGTTACCTACCTGTAGCACTTCCTGCTAATGTTTCCCACATTTATATATAGATAGGAGGAATTTTATACCTAAATAACCTTTAATTTAATAATAGCATGCTCAGTAACACCAGCTGACGTCAGGAAGGTCAACATTTTGAATGTTTTGGTATGACAAATGCCACCAATCGACAGCTCCAGTAACCAAGAATCCGTTTGTGTGGGTGACAAACGACTTAACACTGATCGTATTTGAATTATTACGTTAGGTTGTTACCATCAACAAATTTTTTATTTTAATAAAAAGCCCCAGTTTATTAACAAATAATACAAGTAAAGAAATTATGGAAGGTTTTATTTGCCATTTTTTTTTTGTCAACTATGAAATTAGATTTTTTTGGCCAAAGACAAAAACAAAACAACGTTGAACAGGGCGACGTTAAGCAAGGACCTCCTGTACTAATTTTCAATCATCTTCATTGTTTTCAATGACAAATATGCATAAAAGTCTTCTTTTGAATGAGTTTATCATGTGATTATAATTTTTCATGGGAAATGAATGCTAGTATCCACAGGAGTAAACAAACAGACCGCCAACCTGGCTGGCGCTAACGGAATGATCAGTCGACAGCAATAAAAAATCCATCTTTGGCCCATTGGACCCAAGGTGAAATTTTTGGTATTTTAAAGGAGAAAAAGGGGGTCCTATGGGCCAGCAAATATGGTATAAAGATGAACTGAAAAGCATTAAACACATGTATTAATGTTTAATTTCACATTAATGTTTTGCATGTCGGATTTTTCTGCATAAAGTCGAACTTACATAAGTCAAGGAGCGTCTGTAGAAGCATTTTACCAAGCACACTGGTGAATCCAGAGGATATACAATCTTGAATTCAGGTACGTGCAGAATGGGGGAGGAGGCAGGGGTGAAAGTTGCCATGAACCCTTTCCTCCATTAACTAAAAATGCCCTTTTCCTCATTTTTCAATGGAATGCCTTAAGCTTCTTGTGTTCAAGGCCAGGAATTACTGTATTTGCACGCTTCTTAGCCGCACCTTTTTTTGCCAAAAAAAGGGCAAAAGTCAGGGTGCAACTTAAAATAATATGCAAAGCTCAGTAGCTATTAGAAACTGAAATTTTGATGATTATTACTGGTAAACTGACTGATAATTGATATAGCATTTCCTGACTCTGCTGCTAAGAAGTTGCCCTGAACATAAATTGGTTATAAAATCTCAGCTGGCGCTAAGTGAATCGTCACTTGATTTCAAGTGTCATCAAGAAAACAAATGCAAAGTCTCCCCTTCACTACGAAGCTGAGCAACCGAAAATTTCTTTCTTTTTTGTTCATTTTTAAAAGTAAATGCCCATTCTAGCAACTAACTCCCTTAACTTATTTCAACTCGGCACTTGTACTTCTTCATGACACTTGAAGTTAAGATAAGCATGAATATAATTATAGGGTAAGAGGCTGTATAATTTTAACAACATGCAAACAAAGACAACTTGTAATTTCATTCAGTTTTTCCTCCAGTGTGTATAATTCATCACTGATGACTGCCGTTTGAATATCAGAAATTTTGACATTAAGGCTTTTATGCATTATCCATACTCCTGTCCAGCCGAGTTTGGAGAGTTCAAGTTTGTCCACGCTCAATTGGGTAGAAAGTCCCATGTTAACCTTAGTCGCACCTGGTGAGCGTTGGCAACAACAAGTCTTACACCACTCTGCTTGGGGCTAGTGAGCAAATCAGCGGCCACATAGTGTAGCGTATAGGCAAAGTTCTCTGCTTCTCAGCCAATCAACACCATGGGCATGTCTCACAGGCCAATCAGTGGCCACGTAGCATGGCATATAGGCAAAGTTCTCCACTTCTCGGCCAATCAACTGTGGGCAAATCTCACGGGCCAATCAGCAGCCACATAGTGTGGTGTATAGGCAAATTTCTCCGTTTCTTGGCCAGTCAACACCGTGGGCACGTCTCACAGGCCAATCAAAGCACAGCTTGCCACCAATGCATCTCAGTAATGTAATTACCTATTTGTACCGTACAGGGAAGGAGTTCTACACTCGTGGGGCCCCGTCTCTGGAACTACTATTATCATACATCTTTTTAAACTTATGAATACTGTCAGCATTTACATTTTCATCACTTAGTTTACTCCTGCCACATTTGCTTGGATTACACTGATCTTGTTATTATTTTCCAACTTTATCGTGTCTTAGTGATGGGTTGTGAGTGTTTTAGTGCGAACAATGAGTGACCACAGTGATGTAGAGGAGGCTCATCCGTCACGTGGCCGTAAGAAAGTGGGGCTTGAGTCACAATGGAAGAAAAACATTGCCAATGAAAAAAGGGAACAAGGGAGAGGCCTATACCAGCCCATCAACAAGCAGGCCTGTAGCATAATATAATTCAAGCCAGAAAACGCAGTTAAAAATAGTGATGTTCAAGATTACTATGATCTCTTGAACACTATAGTACTATAATATAATAGGGTAAAACGTATTTACGATAAACATGAACTGTAGTCCAATTTATACCTTACCTCTGTCAAATACCATCTGTCTACTTCTTCACCTGATCTCTCTGAAATCCAACTGTCCAAGGCTGCTTCTCCCCTTCCGTTTCAAATCTCCAACTACAATTCTTACCATCGTTTAAGCTCCAAGGGCAGTGTCTGCCTACTGTAGTACAAAAACACCTATTACTCACCTCATGGACCTTGAATCTCCTAACTTTGATGCGATCTGGCTAAACATTTCATTAACCTCTATAACTTTGATTTTATGTTTTGTGAATTTTCCTCCTAATTCCTTCACCTATGTTCAACTCTTCAACAATTTGACTTCCTCCATGAAGTGTTGTTTTCTTCTCGTCCACACACTGAAATCCTCTATGCAGGGGACTTCAATATACACCACAAAGAATGGCTTAGCTCTACTCGGGATGATCCTGGTGGAGTCGAGGCCCTTTCTTTTTCCCTCCTTAATGGTTTTGAACAATTAATTAAACACCCAACACGAGTTCCTGATCATCATGACCATTCCTCCAACACACTTGACCTCTTTCTTTACCTCTGAGTACACAATCTCTGCCCCCTGAGGGTCTTCTGATCACATCCTTATATCTTTCTTTTCCAAATAAGCACATCCACCTCCTATCCCCCCCCTCCAAATGCCAACTTTGGCACTTTGGGAGAGCTCAACACTCCTCCTTGCACAGCTCCTTTACTGACCTTCCTTGGGACCAGTGTTGCTTTGCTGGCCACTATGCCTCCAGCTGTGCGGACCATATAGCAGAGGTTATCTTGGCTGGGATGGAGGTCTGCATCCCTTCTACTAAATATTTTTCTCCTTAATCCTGGTTTGATCGCTCTTGCTGTGATGCCTGTCACATCAGGGACAGTGAGTATCAGGGCATGAAACTCTTCCCTTCTAAATCTCATTCAAACTTCATTTTTGCTTGGAATCACTGCAAAACTGTCATTTGTAGAACCAAGCACATTTTCATTATGAGAAAGTGTGCTGATTTTACTTCTACTGATAAATCTCTCTGGTCCTTAGCCAAAAGTATCTCCAACAAAAACAGCAAATCAACCTTTCCCCTTTGTTTCAACCTGATAACTCTATAGCTAATTTTTCTACAAGAAACCCACTCTTTTTGGCACATTCTCATCAAACTCTACTCTGGATGATTCCTCATCTAGTCCTCCCTCTCCACTTCCTCCTTCTGAACCTATGCCTCCTCCTATATTTTCTTCACGCGAGGTTTCCCGAGTACTCTCCCAGCTTCAAGTGGGCAAGGCATATGGCCCAGATGGCATTCCTCCTCCTGTTTTAAATGAATGTACCTCTGAGCTAGCTCCAATCCTTGCTTGCTTATTTCATCTCTGTCTAAAAACTCAGACATTCCCTTCTTGGAAGCAAGCCTTGATGCAGCCCAACCCAAAGAACTACCACCCCATCACTCTTACTTCTGCTGTCTATAAAGTCTTTGAAACTCTCATTTCCTTAAACATTTAGAATCCCACTCCCTTTTTTCCAATCACCAATATGGTTTCACGGTGCAAAGTCTACTAGTGATCTCTCCTATGTGACTCATCTCTGGTCTTCCTCTCTTTGGAATTTTGGTGAATCTTTTGTCATGGCCCTCAACATCTACTAAGCATTTGACAGGGTGTGGCATAAGTTTTTGCCTTCTAAACTTCCTTTGGCTTTTCTGCCTCTCTTGTTCTCTAATACACAGCTTCCTTTCCAGTTGTTCAATCGCTGTAGTCTTTGATGGAGCAACTTCTTATACTATCAACAGTGTTGTTCCTCAGGGCTCTGTCCTATTGCCTACTCTCTTCCTTCTCTCTATAAATGGTCTTCTTTCTTCAACCTCTTACGCTGATGATTCCACTCTTCAAACTTCAACTCACTTTCCTTCTCCTCCTCATTTCAATACTCATTCTTTTTCTCATACTGAACATATTTCCCCCCTTAATTCGGACCTGTGCAGCATCTCAAGAGTGGGGAAACAGTAACCTGATAACCTTCAATAGTGCAAAAATGCAATTTCTACCTATATTTCTTTCCAAATCTCACTTGTTTCTGACTATTAGATTTCAAAACTCCAATAATTCAACCTTGCACTAACATTAATATGCTGGGCATAACCATATCTTCTAATCTTTCCTGGAAACCCCACATCCTCAATATTATAAAAACTGCTTCCATTAAGCTAGTGGTGCTGTATAGGTGCAGTAATTATTTTTTTCTGTGAGCAGCTATTTCATATTTACAGGGGTCTTATTCATGCCAGCTTGGAATACTGCTTGCATATCTGGGATGGCTCTTCCTCTACCTCTCTCCTAGCGAAAGTGGAATCAAAAGCCTTCCGTCTTATTAAATCTCCTGCTGTCACCTCTCTTCAATCACCCGTTTCCACCCACCGTAATGTTGCTGCCCTCTCTTCTACAGATATTATTTCAGTCAATGTTCTCATGAGCTGTCTTCCCATGTCCCAGCTGCTAAGGCTTGGACCTGTACCACTCTACTGGCTGCTGCTTCCTGTAGTTTGTGTGTGGAAACCAGCCACATGAGGACTTACCATTATGATACCTCCTTTCCTTGTACAGGAAAGCTGTGGAACTCTCTTCCCTCTTTTGTCTTTCCCTCTTCCTATAACCTTTCTACCTTTAAAAGCCAGGTTTTCAAACACCTCAGGAGCTCAAACTATTTTTTTTTTTATACTTTCTCTTCCACTGTTTTGCCTGGTTCATCTGAGATGGCTTTGATTAGGGCATGTTTGCCTGAGCCATGTTGGTAAAAAAAAAAAAAAAAAAGTGGTAAAACCATGAGTGAGAAGTCACTTTGGTGATGCTGTATCATCGTCAACAGATGGAATATAGTACAGCATCATTGAGGATCTGCTCGCCCCAAAGGAGCCCACCTTTCCCTGTTCATGTGTGGAGCACAGCCTTGGAGCTGAAGGAGCCCCATAAAAGGGGTGCTAAGCCTACAGAATAGTAGCCGTGCATATAGGTGTTCACATACTCTGCCTGCAATTGTTAACACCCTGAGCAAGAAGTCACCTTCGATGAGGCTGTAACATTATCAGCGGATGGAAGAGAGTACAGCATTATCAAGGACTTTCTCACCCAAAAGGAGCCCACCTTGCCCTACTTGAAGTGCAACCACAAAGCTGTAGGAGCCCCATGAAAGGGAGTCTAGGGTTATATAATGATAATAATAATTGTAATATCTAGAAAAATCAGGCTGGGTAATACTGTGTGTATAGTGAGTAGTGGTCTCCATTCCTGACATGACGAATTTTAACTCACAGTATTGGTAAGTTGTTATTAATGACATTTACACAGTTGGTCTGTTTGTTATACACATGCTTATATATGACTACTCTCCTAATCTGTAACGTAGCTTCATGATTCCACTTCACATCTCTTCATTCCCTATTGTAACAGCCTCTCTGCCTAGGTTAATTTTTGCACTGCTGTCTCTTCATGCTTTCTAACCTGTACACACTTGTAACTGTATCTCTGTCATGCATGAAGATTTGACTGCACCTTGCCTTCTATCAGTCCCATAATTTACCATCTCAGTTATTTTTTGCACTGTAGTGGCCTTATCATAATTCATTCTTATGTTATTTCTATTACAGTGCATTGGTTTTCTCACCCACTTAATGATAGATCCTCTTGCACAACTTTTCATCTTCCTTTGCATTCTCACAAGTTTACTCTACCACTCCTCTGCTTGCCACTGTAGGAGTATGTCTAACTTTTAAGCATTATAACTTAGTGAGGAGTGAGATCCTGTTTCATCACCTTGCAACAGTGTCAGTCCCACTTGGTTAAAATTTTGGTACTCTTGTAGTTCATGGCTTGAGTAGTTTAGCTGTTCTCTCCTCTGAATGCTTTCATTAACCTCATCACTAGGTGAAGATATGTTTTTCTAAAAGGAAAATGCAAGGTATTGGATCAGTCGTCCAGAGTTGCATCTTAGCTGTCACCTGCTAAATGCAAAGCTTATAACTTGCAAAACACCTCTAGTAACACAAAAAATTTTTTACACCTGTATTTTTATCATCAAGAAATGGAATTGTGACTATTCTAAACATGATAAAACCATAGATATACTGAAAGTATTTAAGGGTTTAAGATAACCTGTAAATGTAATAGCAGTGTTTTTATGGAAGACTTATTCATAAGAGAACAGACAAGGGCTAATTGTATCAGTGGTAAAGATCACTATACTCACAAGTTCGTATGTTTATAAGAGAAGAAGAGCCCTCGAGGAAGATACTCTGGCGCTCATCAAATATAGTTCAGTTACTCTGGGTGAATAATCTAGTTTTAATTAGATCATAAGATTTACCTTAAGGCTTCAGCATCATTTCTGATTCTGATTGCACTAGTCAATTGATAAGCTTTCTTCCCAGTCTTATAAAGAGACTTCATTTAAATTTACTGATCACTGTATAACCCATATAGTTATGTTCACTTAATACTAAATTAACAATACAGCAATGTTTTGTCCAGGCACTGAAAACAGCTCATGTAGGCATCTCCTTGTCTGAAGCTGAAGCCAGTGTGGCTGCTCCCTTCACCTCCCATACCAACAACATCGAGTGTGTGCCTCACATTGTTTGTGAGGGCCGATGTGCACTTACTACAAACTTCTCTGTTTTCAAGTACATGGCTCTCTACAGCATCATCCAGTTTGTTTCTGTCCTCATCTTGTATTCGGTGAGTCATAGCATCCAACAGAATTATGGAAGTATGTACATTAGAATCTTGAGGTGTTAAAAAACGTACTGATTGGTCTGAAGATAATGACTGATCCAAAGTGAAGTAACTTGAGAATCATATTTTCTTCTCA
>JAVBXC010209572.1:0-12018 GCA_034780535.1 Scyllarides nodifer
CACTACCAACTTCCACCACAAAGGTCCAACACTACTATCCTCCACCATACTGCTCCTGCTGATCCAACACTACTACCCTCCACCATACTGCTCCTGCTGATCTAACACTACCACCCTCCACCACACTGCTCCAACACTACCGCCCTCCACCATACTGCTCCTGCTGCTCCAACACTCCCACTCTCCACCACACTGCTTCAATACTACCACCCTCCACCACACTGCTCCAACACTACCACCCTCCACCACACTGCTCCAACACTACCACCCTCCATCACACTGCTCCAACACTACCATCCTTCACCACACTGCTCCAACACTACCGCCCTCCACCACACTGCTCCTGCTGCTCCAACACTGTGTCAGCCTTCTCATAAACGTAAACACAGCTGTCCTGCAACGTGTGACTGGCTGTCACCAGAGATGATACAGTGACAGTTAACAGGACGATGCAGTTATGGATCAAAGAGACGTAAGATTGGCAGTGTGGTCAACGGGTGGGATAAAGAGGGAGACCTGACCAACTGTGAGCGAGTGAGTCAGACTGGCGCGCCACCTGGACCACCGCCATAGTCCCGTATTGTACTGTAAGTACAATCTGACGGAGGTCTGCATGCCTCCTAGTTTATCTTTTGTGTTCATGTTGATAGTTATATAATGATTCTGTCTCTCATTTATCAGGTAATTTGTTACTTGTATTTATGTTGGTGATAAGAACATTAAGTATTGCTGCTTGGAGTCAGTATTACAGGCCCTGGGAAATACAGTCCCGTGAGCAAGGAGGAGGATGGTTCATACCACTCCCGCGCCGGATCATACTCATCATATTTCATATTTTCATTACCATTGTCATTATTATTTTTGCCATTATCATGCCATCATCAGTTTCCTTGACCGATGACAGGCTGGGAATGTTTCCAGTCGAACACACCTCACACCTTACTTTTATATCGTCCCTTCTGCATGAAAAATATTTGTTGTGTACATGTAAGCACAACTTCATAAGTCACTAAGATTATGTTATTATGTAAGGATGATTGCATCAGAACATCAAGCCCAGCAGACGAGAAATAAAAGATGAAATCTGGGAGTTGTGTAATTATCGGTCCAAGCGGCGCGGCGGGCCCCTCGTCCGCTGACCCGGTCCCAGTAGCTGGCCGGCAAATTTATACACCTGCCAGATATCTTCTTTTATTTCTCCAGTGTGGCCTTTATACTCACCCATCAGTGTCATATTGTGTTTTTGTTGTATGACTAGATTTGTTTTGTTTCTTTTTCTTTTTTTGTGGGAGGAGGGGGTGATCATGTGATTTTAAATAATTTCTGGAGATTTTGTTTTGGGATTACAGATTTCACTAATTATTGACACAAGTTTACAATACTCCAGGTGGTCTATGTTGGTAAATGAAAGAGAAAGAAAGAGATTTTAAATAAAAGGATAATAGACAGAAACTCTTATGATGCAAACTTTATTTATTTATGGAAGTAATAGGAACCCAGGTGGGCCACTGCTGGTCAGGTGGGCTAGACCCAGGTGGGCCACTGCTGGTCAGGTGGGCCAGACCCAGGTGGGCCACTGCTGGTCAGGTGGGCTAGACCCAGGTGGGCCACTGCTGGTCAGGTGAGCTAGACCAAGGTGGGCCACTGCTGGTCAGGTGGGCTAGACCCAGGTAGGCCGCTGCTGGTCAGGTGGGCCAGACCCAGGTGGGCCACTGCTGGTCAGGTGGGCTAGACCCAGGTGGGTCACTACTGGTCAGGTGGGCCAGACCCAGGTGGGCCACTGCTGTTCAGGTGGGCCAGACCCAGGTGGGCCACTGCTGGTCAGGTGGGCCAGACCCAGATGGACCACTGCTGGTCAGGTGGGCCAGAACCTGGTGGACCACTGCTGGTCAGGTGGGCTAGACCCAGGTGGGCCATTTCTGGTCAGGTGGGCCAGACCCAGGTTTACCACAGCTGGTCAGGTGGGCCAGACCCAGGTGGACCACTGCTGGTCAGGTGGGCCAGGCCCAGATGGGCCACTGCTGGTCAGGTGGGCCAGACCCAGGTGGGCCCCTGCTGCTTAGGTGGACCAGACCCAGGTGGGCCACTGCTGTTCAAGTGGGCCAGACCCAGGTGGGCCACAGCTGGTCAGGTGGGCCAGACCCAGGTGGACCACTGCTGGCCAGGTGGGCCATACCCAGGTGGGCCAGTGCTGTTCAGGTGGGCCAGACCCAGGTGGGCCACTGCTGGTCAGATGGGCCAGACCCAGGTGGGCTACTGCTGGTCAGGTGGGCCAGACCCAGGTGGACCACTGCTGGTCAGGTGGGACAGATCCGTGTGGACTACTGCTGGCCAGGTGAGCCAGACCCAGGTGGGCCACTTCTGGTCAGGTGGGACAGACCCAGGTGGACCACAGCTGGTCAGGTGGGCCAGACCCAGGTGGGCCACTGCTGGTCAGGTGGGCCAGACCCAGGTGGGACACTGCTGGTCAGGTGGGCCACACCCAGGTGGGCCACTGCTGGTCAGGTGGGCTAGACCCTGGTGGACCACTGCTGGTCAGGTGGGCAAGACCCAGGTGGACCACTGCTGGTCAGGTGGGCCAGACCCAGGTGGACTATAGCTGGTCAGGTGGGCCAGACCCAGGTGGACCACAGCTGGTCAGGTGTGCCAGACCCAGTTGGGTCACTGCTGGTCAGGTGGGCCAGACCCAAGTGGGCCACTGCTGGTTAGGTGGGCCACACTGCTGGCCAGGTGGGCCACAGATAATAACTTGCTTCCTATTCTTTACATAAAATCAAATTCAAAAACTAAAATATGATTCATGAAGGAAAAGTCAGATTACATATTCAGTGACAAATCAAAATATCCATATGGGGAAACATTTATCCAATAACTTCTGAAACTAAAGGAAAAAAGGTTTGGAAGTTGGATATGTGGATGTTGAAGGATGTTAGAGTCCGAAGTCGATGCCAGTGATGGACTCGATCCAGTCGATGAAGTAAGCTACGCGGCCGTGACCGTCAGGTCGCGTGGATCTGCATCCACTGGTGAAGCTGACCACTCCCACCAGGAACCTCCGCCCGCTCTCAGACACCGTCACTGGTCCGCCGGAGTCACCCTGGGGGAGGGAGGCGTCCCGCTCAACATGGTATGGCAAGTGGCCAGCAGCCCCAGCCCCAGCAGCAGCAGCAGCACCTCAAGGGTCTACGCCCGATCTACCAGCTCCACACACCTGCTGCACTAACTGCCAGCTCCACACACCTGCTGCACTAACTGCCAGCTCCACACACCTGCTACACTAACTGCCAGCTCCACACACCTGCTGCACTAACTGCCAGCTCCACACACCTGCTGCACTTACTGGCGGCACTACACACCTGCTGCACTTACTAGCGGCTCCACACACCTGCTGCACTTACTAGCGGCTCCACGCACCTACTGCACTAACTGGCGGCTCCACACACCTGCTGCACTAACTGCCAGTTCACCCCAGAGGGTGGTTCAGGTGGAAGATCAGCCCATAGGGTGGATCAAGTTGGATGTCAACCCAAAAGGTAGGTCAGATGGAAGGTCAACCAACAGGGTGGGTCAGGAGGAAGGTCATCCCACAGGGTGGGTCAGGGGAGATCAACTCACAATGGGGTTCAGGTGGGAGGTCAACCCACAGGGTGAGTCAGGAGGAAGGTCAACCCACAGGGTGGGTCAGGAGGAAGGTCAACCCACAGGGTGGGTCAGGGGAGGTCAATCCACAGGGGTGGGTCAGGTTGAAGGTCAACCCAGAGGGGGGATCAGGTGGAAGGTCAGCCCATAGGGTGGGTCAGGTGGAAGGTCAACCCACAGGGTGGATCAGGAGGAAGGTCAACCCAGAGGGTGGGTCAGGTGGAAGGTCAACCCACCGGGTGGGTCAGGAGGAAGGTCAACTTACAGGGTGGGTCAGGTGGAAGGTCAACCTACAGGGTGGGTCAGGTGGAAGGTCAACCTACAGGGTGGGTCAGTGTAGGTCATCCCAGAGGATGGGTCAAGTGGAAGGTCAACCTACAGGTGGGTTAGGAGAGGTCAACCCACAGGGTGGGTCGGGAGGAAGTTCAACCCACAGGTTGGGTTAGGGGAGGTCAATCCACAGGGTGGGTCAGGAGGAAGGTCAACACACAAGGTGGATCAGGTGGAAGGTCAACCCACAGGATGGGTCAGGAGTAAGGTCAGCCCACAAGGTGGGTCAGGGGAGGTCAATCTACAGGGTGGGTCACGTGGGTGGTCAACCCACAAGGTGGGTCAGGGGAGATCAACCCACAGGGTGGGTCAGGTGGGAGGGTAACCCACAGGGTGGGTCAGGGGACGTCAACCTACAGGGTGGGTCAGGTGGAAGGTCATAAATGAGAAACAATAACTTACGGAACAAACTTTCTTGACAGCGGATCCGTCAGTACAGAGGACGGTGGAGTCCAGGACCCCGTACATTGCCTGGCACGATGCTAAGACATAGCCCGTGGTGTGTGCATGTCTCAGGTACGTCGAGGGGGAACCTGGACGCCGAGGAAGGGACAAAATGAAGTCATTAATGTCATCCAATGGTAAGCTTGGCTGTACTAGTGAACAGCAGGATGTGATTCACATAACTGCAGAGACAGTGGTGTTCTCACACTGCCTTGAACACAACAGGCACAGCTTGTGCTCTTGTTTATGCAATGACACGATAGATGTTTATAGGTTCTACATTTAGAGTTCTCCAGGTTGTGTGTGGAAGGTGAAATATACATTTATGTTCCAAAAGTGAGTTCCCAGGTTCAGAGGTGAGAGGAAGTAAAGATGTGATAGGTATACTGACAAACTGGAGATTGGTTTAAGTTGAGATAGACTGAGGGGGACTGTCATATACTTCCTGAAATGTGGGAGCATTACATCATGTGAGGAAGAGAACGACCCTAGCAAAGGATGAGCAGTTGTGAGGATGAAAGGCAGAGACAAACACGGCAGAGTAAGTTATGTTTTTGGAAGCCTTTGTCGCAGTTCCATTGACGAATTGATACCAGGAGAAACTATGGTGTGTCCTTGGACTAAGACTGTCTGTGTAGGTGGAGGGTGCACGTCATATCTGTGTAGGTGGAGGGTGCACGTCATGCCTGTGTGGGTGGAGGGTTCACGTCATGTCTGTGTGGGTGGAGGGTGCACGTCATGTCTGTGTAGGTGGAGGGTGCACGTCATGTCTGTGTGGGTGGAGGGTGCACGTCATGTCTGTGTGGGTGGAGGGTGCACGTCATGTCTGTGTGGGTGGAAGGTGCACGTCATGTCTGTGTGGGTGGAGGGTGCACGGCATGTCTGTGTGGGTAGAGGGTGTATGTCATGTCTGTGTGGGTGGAGGGTGCACGTCATGTCTGTGTGGGTGGAGGGTGCACATCATGTCTGTGTGGGTGGAGGGTGCACGTCATGTCTGTGTGGGTGGACGGCGCACGTCATGTCTGTGTGGGCGGAGGGTGCATGTCATGTCGGTGTGGGTGGAGGGTGCACTTCGTGTCTGTATAGGTGGACGGCGCACGTCATAGCTGTGTGGGCGGAGGGTGCATTTCATGTCTGTGTGGGCGGAGGGTGCATCGCATGTCTGTGAGGGTGTAGGGTACACGTCATGTCTGTGTGGGCGGAGGGTGCATGTCATGTCTGTGTGGGTGGAGGATGCACGGCATGTCTGTGTGGGCGGAGGATGCATGTCATGTCTGTGTACGTGGAGGGTGCACGTTATGTCTGTGTAAGTGGAGGATGCACGTCATGCCTGTGTGGGTGGAGGTTGCATGTCATGTATGTGTGGGCGGAGGGTGCACGGCATGGCTGTGTGGGTGGAGGGTGCACGGCATATCTGTGTGGGTGGAGGGCGCACGTCATGTCTGTGTGGGTGGAGGGTGCAAGCCATGGATGTGTGGGTGGAGGGTGCAAATCACTTCTGTGTGGGCAGAGGGTACACGTCATGTCTGTGTGCGTGGAGGGTACACGTCATGTTTGTGTGCGTGGAGGGTGCACGTCATGTTTGTGTGGATGGAGGGCGCACGTCATGTCTGTGTGGGTGGAGGGTGCACGGCATATCTGTGTGGGTGGAGGGCGAACGTTATGTCTGTGTGGGTGGAGGGTGCACGGCATGTCTGTATGGGCGCAGGGCGCACGTCATGTCTGTGTGGGCGGAGGGTGCACGTCAAATCTGTATGGGTGGAAGTTGCATGTGATGTCTGTGTGGACGGATGGCGCACATCATGTCTGTGTGGGTGGAGGGTGCAAGCCATGTATGTGTGGGTGGAGGGTCCAAGTCATGTCTGTGTGGGCAGAGGGTGCACGTCATGTCTGTGTGCGTGGAGGGTACACGTCATGTTTGTGTGGGCGGATGGTGCACGTCATGTCTGTGTGCGTGGAGGATGCACGTCATGTCTGTATGGGCAGAGGGCGCATATCATGTATGTGTGCGTGGAGGGTGCACGTCATATCTGTGTGCGTGGAGGGTGCACGTCATGTCTGTGTGGGCGGAGGGTGCATGTCGTGCCTGTGTGGTTGGAGGGTGAAAGTTATATTTGTAAGTGAATTGTGCACGTCATGTCTGTGTGGGCGGATGGCGCACGTCATGTATGTGTGCGTGGAGGATGCACGTCATGCCTGTATGGGCAGAGGGCGCATATCATGTATGTGTGCGTGGAGGGTGTACGTCATATCTGTGAGCGTGGAGGGTGCACGTCATGTCTGTGTGGGCGGAGGGTGCACGTCATATATGTGTGGGCGGAGGGTGCACGTCATGTCCGTGTGCATGGAGAGTGCACGTCATATCTGTTTGGGCGGAGAGTGCATGTCATGTCTGTGTGCGTGGAGGGTGCACGTCATGTATGTGTGCGTGGAGGGTGCATGTCATATCTGTGTGGGTGGAGGGCGCACGTCATGCCTGTGTTGGTTGAGGGTGCACTTCATGTCTGTGTGGGGGGAGGACGCACATCAAGTCTGTGTGTGTGGAAGGTGCACGTCATGTCTGTGTGGTTGGAGGATGCATGTCATGTCTTTGTGGGCGGAGGGTGCACGTCATGTCTTTGTGGGCGGAGGGTGCACGTCATGACTGTGTGGGCGGATGATGTAAGTCATGTCAGTGTGTGTGGAGGTTGCACGTCATGTCTGTGTGCGTGAAGGGTATATGTTATGTCTGTTTGGGCGGAGGGCGCACGTCATGTCTGTATGCGTGGAGGGTGCGTGTTATGTCTGTGTGGGCGGAGGGCGCACGTCATGTCTGTGTGCGTGCAAGGTGCACGTCATGTCTCTGTGGGCGGAGGGTGCACATCATGTCTGTCTGGCCGGAGGGCGCCCGTCATATTTGTGTGTGTGGAGGGTGCACGTTATGTCTGTGTGGGCCAAGGGTGCACGTCGTGTCTGTACGGGCGGAGGATGCACGTCCTGTCTGTGTGGGCGGAGGGTGCACGTCATGTCTGTGTGAGTGGAGGGCGCACGTCATGTCTATGTGCGTGGAGGGTGCACGTCATGTCTGTGTGGGCGGAGGCTGCACGTCATGTCTGTGTGGGCGGAAGGCGCACATCATGTCTGTATGCGTGGAGGTTGCACGCCATGTATGTGTGAGCTGAGGGTGCTCGTCATATCCGTATGGGTGGAGGGTGCACGTCATGTCTGCGTGCGTGGAGGGTTCAAGTCATATCTGTGTAGGCATAGGGCTCAAGTAATAGGTATGTGGGTGGAAGGTGCACGTCATGTCTGTGTGGGTGGAGGGCGCACGTCATTTTTGTGTGCGTGGAGGGTGCACGTCATGTCTGTGTTGGCAGAGGGCGCATGTCATGTCTGTGTGCGTGGAGGGTGCACGTCATATCTGTGTGCGTGGAGGGTGCACATCATCTCTGTGTGGGCGGAGGGTGCACGTCATGTGTGTGTGGGCGGAGGGAGCACGTCATGTCTGTGTGTGTGGAGGGTGCACGTCATGTATGTGTGGGCGGAGGGTGCACGTCATGTTTGTGTGCGCGGAAGTTGCATGTCATGTCTGTGTGGCCGGAGGGAGCACGTCGTGTCTGTGTGCGTGGAGGGTACGTGTCCTCTCTGTGTGGGCGGCGGACGCACGTCATATCTGTGTGCGTCATGTCCGTGTGGGCGGAGGCTACACATCATGTCTGTCTGGCCGGAGGGCGCACATCATGTTTGTGTGCGTGGAGAGTGCACGTCATGACTGTTTGGGCCAAGGGTGCGTCATGTCTGTGTGGGTGGAGGATGCACGTCATGTCTGTGTGGGTGGAGGGTGCACGTCATGTCTCTGTGGGCAGATGGAGCACGTCATGTCTGTGTGCTTGGAGGGTGCACGTCGTGTCTGTGTGGGTGGAGGGTGCACGTCATGTCTGAATGGGCGGAAGGTACACGTCCTGTCTGTGTGCGTGGAGGGTACACGTAATTTCTCTGTGAGCGGAGGGCGCACGTCATGTCTGTGTGGGTTGACGGTGCACGTCTTGTCTCTATGGGTGGAGGGTCCACGTCGTGTCTGTGTGCGTGGAGGGTGCACGTCATATATGTATGCGGGGAGGGTGCACGTCATATCTGTGTGGGTGGAGGGTGAACGTCATATCTGTGTGGGCGGAAGGTGCACATCATGTCTGGGTGGGCGGAGGGTGCACGTCATGTCTTTGTGGGCGGATGGTGCAAGTCATATCTGTGTGCGTGGAGGTTGCACGTCATGTTTGTGTGGGCGGAAGGTGCACGCCATGTCTGAGTGGGCGGAATACACACGTCATGTGCGTGTGCGTGGAGGGTGCATGTCATGTCTGTGTGGGTTGGTGGTGCACGTCTTGTCTCTGTGGGCGGAGGGTGCACGTCATGTATGTGTGGGCAGAGGGTGCAAGCCATATCTGTGTACGTGGAGGGTGCATGTTATGTCTGTGTGGATGGAGGGTGCACGTCATGTCTGTGTTCGTGAAGGATGCACGTCATGTCTGTGTGAGCAGAGGGCGCATATCATGTGTGTGTGCGTGGAGAGTGCACGTCATATTTCTTTGCGTGGAGGGTGCACGTGATGTCTGTGTGGGCGAAGGGTGCACGTCATGTCTGTGTTGGCTGAGGGCGCACGTCAGGTGTGCGTGCAGAGTGCACGTCATGTGTGTTTGGGCGGATGGTGCACGTCATGTCTGTGTGCGTGGAGGATGCACGTCATGTATGTGTGCGGGGAGGGTGCACGTCATGTCTGTGCGGGTGGAGGGTGCACGTCATATCTGTGTGGGCGGAGGGTGCACATTATGTCTGTGTGGGAGGAGGGCGCACATAATATCTGTGTGCGTGGAAGGTGCACGGCATGTCTGTGTGGTTGGATGGTGCACGTCATGTCTGTGTGGGCGGAGGGTGCACGTCACGTCTTTGTGGGCTGATGGTGCAAGTCATGTCTGTATGCGTAGAGGTTGCACGTCATGTCTCTGTGGGCAGAGGGTGCACGTCATTTCTGTTTGGCCGGAAGGCGCCCGTCATGTTTGTGTGCGTGGAGGGTGCACGTTCTGTCTGTGTGGGCCAAGGGTGCACGTCATGTCTGTGTGGGCGGAGGATGCACGTTATGTCTGTGTGGGTGGAGGGTGCACGTCTTGTCTGTGTGGGTGGAGGGCGCACGTCATGTTTTTGTGCGTGAAGGTTGCACGTCTTTTCTGAGTGGGCGGAGGGTGCACGTCATATCTGTGTGGGCGGAGGGGGCACGTCATGTCTGTGTGTGTGTGGAGGATGCACGTCATGTATGTATGAGCTGAGGGCGCTCGTCATATCTGTGTGGGCGGAGGGTGCACATCCTGTCTGTGTGCGTAGAGGGTGCAAGTCATGTCTGTGTGGGTGGAGGGTGCAAGTCATGTCTGTGCGTGGAGGGTGCACGTCATGTCTGTGTGGGTAGAGGGCGCATATCATGTCTGTGTGCGTGGAGTGTGCACGTCACATCTGTGTGCGTGGAGGGTGCACGTCATGTCTATGTTGGCAGAGGGCGCATATCATGTTTGTGTGCGTGGAGTGTGCACGCCATATCTGTGTGCGTGGAGGGTGCACATCTTGTCTGTGTGGGCGGAGGGTGCACGTCATGTCTGTGTGGGCGGAGGGAGTACGTCATGTCTCTGTGCGTGGCGGGTGCACGTCATGTCTCTGTGGGCGGAGGGCGCACGTCATGTCTGTGTGCGTGCAGGGTGTACGTCATGTCTGTGTGGGCGGAGAGTGAATGTTATGTCTGTCTCGCCGGAGGGCGCAAGTCTGGTTTGTGTGCGTGGAGGGTGCACGTCATGTCTGTGTTGGTCAAGGGTGCACGTCTTATCTATGTGGGTGGAGGATGCACGTCATGTCTGTTTGGGCGGAGAGTGCACGTCATGTCTTTGTGGGAGGAGGGCGCACGTCATGTCTTTGTGAGTGGAGGGTGTACGTCATGTCTGTTTGGAAGGAGGGTACGCGTCATGTCTGAGTGGGCGGAGGGCACACGTCATGTCTGTGTGCGTGGAGGGTGCACGTCATACCTGTGTGAGCGGAGGGCGTACGTTATGTCTGTGTGGGTGGAGGATGCACATCATGTATGTGTGGGTGGAGGGTGCACGTCATGTATGTGTGGGCAGAGGGTGCACGTCATATCTGTGTGCGTGGAGGGTGCACATCATGTCTGTGTGGGTGGAGGGTGCACGTGATGTCTGTGTTCGTGGAGGGTGCACGTCATGTTTGTGTGCGTGGAGGGTGCTCCTCATGTCTGTGTGGGTGGAGGGTGCACATTGTGTCTTGTGGGTGGAGGGTGCATGTCATGTCAGTGTGCATGGATGGTGCACGTCATGTCTTTGTTTGTGGAGGGTGCACATCATGTCTGTGTGGATGGAGGGTGTACATCGTCTGTGTGGGTGGAGGGTGCACGTCATGTCTGTGTGCGTGGAGGGTGCACGTCATGTCTGTGTGGGTGGAGGGTGCACGCCATATATGTGTGCGTGGATCGTGCACACCATGTCTGTATGGGTTGTAGGTGCACGTCCTATCTGTATGGGTGAAGGGTGCACCTGTTAGGCATAATGGGAGTTGGTGTTAAACTTGTTCACACCAAATGACCAGTTCCCAAGTGGTTTTCTTTTTATTGTGTACTAAGTATTACATCCTCATCTGTGCATTTTCTTTAAGGAAAAGAGTCGGCAGTAAAAACTGAGAGTAACATAACTTTAAGGTAATGAGTTGACAGTATAAAGTGACTGAAACATAAATTTAACGTAAAGAGTCGATAGTATAAAGTGACAGTAACACAAGCTCAGGGAGACGTGTAGATGCCTTCTGACCAGAGAGACAACAGAGCTTGTTGCGAAGGTCGGCGTCCTAAACATTACGAGTCTATAAGTACTGTAGTAGTTATTGGGAGGAGGTCACTGATAAGTCAAAGAAAGAGTGTAGGAGCAGTGATAGTACCTTGTAGTACCCCAGCACTAAGGAACAAATAGGAACTTTGTGGTGCCGATGGACAATAAAAAAAAAAGAAAATCCAAGAGACTGAAGGAGCAAGACGACTCCATGATATAGTTCTTATAACGAGAGGTGACAGGTTAGGACGATTGGCATGTAGTCTAATGAGGAGGAAGAACTTTCAAAGACGATCCAGGAGGCTGGAGATGTAACGAAGGGACGACACAAGTTTAAAAAGCTTACAAGACGCTACAGCTAATCTTGTGGTATATATCCTGGGAATTAAATGAGGGATACCATGGGCTCAAATGTAAAGGATCATGATTACCATGATGAGGCTTGCATAAGACGACTGGGACAGAGTTCTGGGACATGATTGTATTGATCATTATTTTATTTTTATTCAAAACATGGAAAGTAGGTTTCCCTAATGGATACAGTATAGCTGAGGACCAGAGTTATAATATCATGATATAGCTGAGGACCAGAGTTATGATAACAGGAAATAGATGAGGACCAGAGTTATAATATCATGATATAGCTGAGGACCAGAGTTATGATAACAGGAAATAGATGAGGACCAGAGTTATAATATCATGATATAGCTGAGGACCAGAGTTATGATAACAGGAAATAGATGAGGACCAGAGT
>JAVBXC010220610.1:0-21044 GCA_034780535.1 Scyllarides nodifer
TCATACTGTACATATTACACCTACCCCTCGGGAGAGGCAGGACCATTAGCTCACCAGTAGTGTCAGGGAAGAGAAGGAAGCTCCAATATAACCAAGTTCGTCTACACCGCTCATACTATACATATTACCCCTTAGCCCTTGAGAGAGAAGGAACAATAGTTCACCAATAGTGTCAAGGGAGAGAAGGTAGCGCCTATAGAACCCAGATCATCTATACCGCTCATACTGTACATATTAACCCGAGGCATCGGGAGAGGCAGGAACAATAGTTCACCAGTTGTTTCAGGGAAGAGAAGGTCGCGCCTATATAACCAGGATCGTCTACACCGCTCATAATGTACATATTAACTCGAGCTCTTGGGAGTGGCAGGACCAATGCTTCACCAGTAGTGTCAGAGAAGAGAAGGTAACGCCAATATAAACCAGTACGTCAAATCCACTCATACTGTACATATTACCGTGAGCCATCAGGAAAAGCAGGACCGATGGTTCACCAGTAATGTCAGGGAATAGAAGGTAGCGCCAATATCACTCAGATCGTCTACACCTCTCATTCTGTACATATTAACTGGAGCCCGAGGGGGACGCAGGACCAATGGTTCACCAGTAGTGTCAGGGAAGAGAAGATAGCGCCTATAAAACCCAGATCGTCTACACCGCTCATACTGTACATATTACCCCGAGCCCTAGGGAGAGGAAGGACCAATGGTTCACAAGTATTTTCAGGGAAGAGAAGGTAGCGCCTATATAACCCAGGTCGTCTACACCACACATACTGTACATATTACCAAGAATTCTATAAATAGGCAGGACCAATGGTGCACAAGTAGTGTCAGGGAAGACAAGGTAGCGCCTATATAACACAGGTCGTCTACACCACTCATACTGTACATTATACCCCGTGCCCTCTGGAAAGGCAGGACTAATAGTTCACCAGTAGTGTCAGAGAAAAGAAGATAGGGCCTACATAACCGAGGTCGTCTACAGCGCTCATATTATACCTATTACCCCGAGCCCTCGGGAGAGGAAGGACCATTGGTTCACTAATAGTGTCAGGTAAGAGAAGGTAGCGCCAATATAACACAGATCGTCTACACCGCTCATACTGTACATATTACCCCCACCCCTAGGGAGAGGCAGGACCATTGGTTCACCAGTAGTATCAGGGAAGAGAAGGTAACACCTATATAACATAGGTCGTATATTACTCCGAGCCCTCGAGATAGGCTGGACCAATGGTTCAACGGTAGTGTCAGAGAAGTGAAGGTAGCGCCAATATAACCGAGGTCGTCTACACCGCTCATACAGTATATATTACACCGAGCAATCGGGAGAGGCAGGACCATTTGTTCACCAGTAGTGTCAAGTAAGAGAAGGTAGCGCCTATATAACCCAGGTCGTCTACACCGCTCATACTGTTCATATTACCCCTAACCCTCGGGAGAGGCAGGACCAATGGTTCACCAGTAGTGTCAGGGAAGAGAAGGTACCGCCTATATAACCCAGGTCGTCGCTACCACTAATACTGTACATATTACCCCAAGCCATCGGTAGAAGCAGCACCAATGGTTTACCAGTTATGCCAGGGAAGAGAAGGTAGCGCCTATATTTCACATTTCGTCTACACCGCTTATACTGTACATATTACCCGGAGCCCTCGGAAAGGGAAGGACATATGGTTCGCTAGTAGTGTCAAAGAAGAGAAGGTATCCCCTATATAACCCAGGTCGTTTACACCGCTCATACTGTACATATTTCCCCGAGCCCTCGGTAGAGGAAATACCATTGGTTCACAAGTATTTCACGGAAGAGAAGGTAACGCCTATATAACACCGCTCATACTGTACATATTACCCCGAGCCCTCGGGAGAGGCAGGACCAATGGTTCACCAGTAGTGTCACGGGATAGAAGGTAGCGCCTATATAATCCAGGTCGTATCCACCGCTCATACTGTGCATATTAACTAGAGCCCTCGGTAGAGACAGTACAATGGTTCACCAGTAGTGTCAGGGAGAAGAAGGTAGCGCCTATATAACCCAAGTCGTCTACACAGCTAATACTATACATATTACCACGAGCCCTCGGAAGAGACAAGACTAATAGGTTAATAGTAGTGTCAGAGAAGAGAAGGTACCGCCTACATAACCCAGGTAGTCTACTCCGCTCATACTGTACATATTACCCTGAGCCATCGGAAAAGGCAGGACCATTGGTTCACCAATAGTGTCAGGGAAGAGAAGGTAGCGCTACGTGTACACTACTCATACTGTACATAATACCCCGAGCCCTCGGAAGAGACAGGACCAAAATGTCACCAGTAGTGTAAAAAAGAGAAGGTAGTGCCAACATAACCAAGGTCATCTTTACCGCTCATACTGTGCATATTACCCCGAGCTTTCGTGAGAGGCAAGACCAATGATTCACCAGTAGTGTCAGGGAAGAGAAGGTAGCGCCTATATAACCTAGCTCGTCGAAAACGATCATACTGTCCATATTAATCTGACCCATCGGTCAGGAAGAGAAGGTAGCGCCTATATAACCCAGATCGTGTACACCGCTCTTAATGTGCATATTACCTCGAGCACTCGGGAGAGGCAGGACCAATAGTTCACCAGTAGTGTCAAGGAAGAGAAGGTATCGCCTATATAACCCAGATCGTCTACACCGCTCATACTATACATATTACCCCGAGCCCTCGGGAGAGCAGGACCAATGACTCTCCAGTAGTGTAAGGGAAGAGAAAGTAGCGCCTATATAACCCAGGTCGTCAACACCGCTCAACCGCTAATACTATACATATAAACCCGAGCCCACGGGAGTGATAAGACCAATGGATCACCAGTATTGTCAGGAAAGAGAAGGTAGCGCCTATATAACCCAGATCATCTAATCCGCTCATACTGTACATATTACCCCGAGCAATCGGGACAGGCAGGACCAATGGTTCACCAGTAGTGTCAGAGAAGAGAAGGTAGCGTCTATATAACCCAGTTCTTCTACACCGCTCATACAGTACATATTACCCCGAGCCCTCGAGAGAGGCAGGTCCAATTGTTCACCAGTAGTGTCACGGAAGAGATGGTACCGCCTATATAACCAAGGTCGTCTACACCGCTCATACTGTACATATTACCCCGAGCCCTTGGAGAGGCAGGACCAATGGTTCAAAAGTATTGTCACGGAAGAGTAGGTAGCGCCAATATAACCCAGGTCGTCTACACCGCTCATACTGTACATATTAACTCGAGCCCTCGAGAGAGGTAGGACCAATGGTTCACCAGTAGCGTCAGGGAAGAGAAGGTAGCGCCTATATAACCCAGGTCGTCTAAACTGCTCATACTGTACATATTACCCCGAGCCCTCGGGAGAGGCAGAACCAATGGTTCTCCAGTAGTGTCAGGGAAGAGAAGGTATCGCCTATATAACCCAGGTTGTCAACACCGCCCATACTATACATATAACCCCGAGCCCTCGGGTGTGTTAGGACCAATAGTTCGCCAATAGTGTCACGGGAGAGAAAGTAGAGCCTATATAAACCATGTCGTCTATACCGCTCATACTCTACATATTACCCCGAGCTCTCAGTAGAGACCGGACCAATGGTTCACCAGTATTGTCAGGAAAGAGAAGGTAACGCCTATATAACCCAGGTCGTCTACACCGCTCATACTGTACATAATACCCAGAGCCATCGGGAGAGACAGGAAATATAGTTCACCAGTAGTGTCAGAGGAGATAAGGTAGCGCCTATATCGGGAGAGGTCAGAACAATGGTTCACCAGTACTGTCAAGGAAGAGAAGGTAGCGCCTATATAACCCAGATCATTTATACTTCTCCTACTGTACATATTACCGAGACTCCTCGGGATATGCAGGACCCATGGATCACCAGTAGTGTCAGGGAAGAGAAGGTAGCGCCTATATCACCCAGGTCGTCTACACCGCTCATACTGTACATATTACACCGACCTCTCGGGAGAGGCAAGGACCATTGGTTCAACAGTAGTGTCAGGGAAGAGAAGGTAGCGCTTATTTAACCCAGGTAGTCTATACCGCGCAATACTGTACATATTAACCCGAACCCTCGGGAGAGACAGTACCAAAAGTTCACCAGTAGTGTCAGGGTAGAGAAGCTATCGCCTATATAATCCAGATCGTCTATCCCGCTCATACTGTACAAATTACCCTTAGTCCTCGGGAGAGGCAGGAACAATAGTTCACCAGTAGTTTCAGGGAAGAAAAGTTCGCGCTTATACATCCCAGGTCGTCTAAACCGCTCATATTGTACATATTACAACTAGCCATCGGGAGAGACAAGACCAATGGTTCACCGTTACTGGCAGGGAAGAGAAGGTAGCGCCTATATAATCCACATTGTCTACACCGCTCATACTGTACATATTACCCCGATCCCTCGGGAGGGCAGGACCAATGTTTCTCCAGTATTATCAGGGAAGAGAAGGTAGCGCCTATATAACCCAGGTCGTCAAAACCGCTCATACTATACATATAACCCCGAGCCCTCGGGAGTGTTAGGACGAATAGTTCGCCAGTAATGTCACGGGAGAGAAAGTAGAGCCTATATAAACCAGGTCGTCTATACCGCTCATACTGTACATAATAACCCGAACCCTCGGTAGAGGCCGGACCAATGGTTCACCAGTATTGTCAGGAAAAAGAAGGTAGCGCCTATATAACCCAGGTCATCTACACCGCTCACACAGTACATAATACCCAGAGCCATCGAGAGAGGCAGGACCCTTGGTTCACCAGTAGTGTCAGAGAAGAGAAGGTAGCGCCTATATCACCAAGGTCGTCTACACCGCTCACACTGTACATATTACACCGACCCCTCGGGAGAGGCAGGATCAATGGTTCACCAGTAGTGTCTGGGAAGAGAAGTTAACGCCTATATAACTCAGCTCGTCTCCACCGCACATACTGTAAATATTACACCGAGCCCTCGGGAGAGGGAGGACCAATGGTTCACCAGCAATGTCAGGGAAGAGAAGTTAGCACCTATATAACACAAGTCGTAAACACCACTCATACTCTACATATTACCCAGAGCCCTCGGGAGAGGCAGGACCATTGGTTCCCCAGTAGTGTCACAGAAGAGTAGGTAGCGCCTATATAAACAACGTCATCTACAAAGCTCATACTGTTTATATTTCCCCGAGTCCTTGGGAGAGGCAGGACCAATTGTTCACCAGTAGTGTCAAGGAAGAGAAGATTTCGCCTATATAACCAAGATCGTTTAAACCGCTCATACAGTACAAATTACCCTGAGCCATCGGGAGAGGCAGGACCAATGGTTCTCCAATACTGTCAGGGAAGAGAATGTAGCGCCTATATAACCCAGATCGTCTACACCGCTCATACTGAACATATTACCCCGAGACCTCTGGAGAGGCAAGACAAATGGTTCACCAGTAGTGTAATGGAAGAGAAGGTAGCGCTTATATAACACAGGTCGTCTAAACCTCTCGTACTTTACATATTACCCCGAGCCATCGAGAGAGGTAGGACCAATGGTTCACCAGTAGTGTCAGGGAAGAGAAGGTAGCGCCTATATAACCCAGGTCGTCTATACCGCTAATATTCAGTCTCAGGAGAGACTGGACCGATAGTTCACCAGTAGTGTCAGTGGAGAGAAGGTATCGCCTATATAACCCTGATCGTCTATACCGCTCATACTTTACATATTACCCCGAGCTGTCTGGAGAGGCAGGACCAATGGTTCACCAGTAGTTTCAGTGAAGACAACCATTGTTCCTGCCTCTCCCGATAGCTGGGGGTAATATGTACACTATGAGTGGTGTAGACGACTTGTGTTATATAGGCGCTACCTTCTCTTCCCTGACAATACTGGTGAAACATTAGTCCTGCCTCTTCCGAAGGTTCGGGGTAATATGTACAGTATTAGCGGTGTACACGACCTACGCGCTACCTCTCTTCCTTGATACTACTTGTGAACGAATTGTCTTGCCTCTCCCGAGGGCTCGGCGTAATATGTACAGTATGAGCGGTGTAGACGACTTGGGATATATAGGTGTTACCTTCTCTTCCGTGACACTACTGGTAAAGTATTGGTCCTTCCTCTCCCGAGGGCTTGGAGTAATATATACAGTATGAGCGAGGTATAAGATCTAGGTTATAAAGGCGCTACCTTATCTTCCCTGACAATACTGATGAACCATTGGTTCTGCCTCTCCCGAGGGCTCGGGGTAATATTTACATTATGAGCGGTGTAGACGATGTGGGTTCTATAGGCGCTACCTTCTCTCCCCTGACACTACTGGTGAACTATTGGTTCTGTCTCTCCTGAGGGCTATGGGTAATATGTACAGTATGAGCGGTGTAGACGATCTGGGTTATATAGGCGCTACCTTCTCTTCCCTGACAATACTGTTGAACCATTGGTCCTGCATCTCTCTAGGGCTCGGGGTAATATGTAGAGTATGTTCGGTGTAAACGAACTGGATTATATAGGCGCTACCTTCTCTTCCCTGGCACTACTGGTGAACCATTGGTCTTTCCTCTCCTGATAGAGAGTAGTATCAGGGAAAAGAAGGTAGCGACTAAATAGCCAAGATCGTCTACAACGCGCATACTGTACATATCTCCCCGAGACCGCGGAAGAGGCAGGACCAATGGGTCACTAGTAGTGTCAAGGAAGAGAAGGTAGCGCCCATATAACCCAGGTCGTCTACACCTCTCATACTGTACATATTACCCCGAGCCCTCGGGAGAGGCAGAACCAATGGTTCACCAGTAGTGTTAGAGAAGAGAACGTAGCGCCTTTATAACCCAGATCGTCGAAACCGCTCATACTGTACTTATTACCCCTAGCCATCAGGAGAGGCAGGACCAATAGTTCACCAGTATTGTTAAGGAAGAGAAGGTAGCGCCTATATAACCCATATCGTCTACACCGCTCATACTGTACATTTTACCCCGAGTCCTCGGAAGAGGGAGGACCAATGGTTCACCAGTAGTGTCAGGGAAGAGAAGGTACCGCCTATTTAAGCAAAGTCTTCTACACCGCTAATACTGTATATATTATCCCGAGCACTCGGGAGAGGCAGGACCAATACTTCACCAGTAGTGTCAGGGAAGAGAACGTAGCGCCTATATAATCAAGGTTGTCTACAACGCTCATACTGTACATATTATCCCGAGACCCGTAAGAGACAGGACCAATAGGTCACCAGTAGTGTCAGAGAAGAGAAGGTAGCGCCAACATAACCCAGGTCGTCTACACTGCTATACATATTTCCCCGATCCCTCGGGAGAGGCAGGACCATTGGTTCACCAGTAGTGTCAGAGAAGAGAAGGTAGCGCCAACATAACCCAGGTCGTCTACACCGCTCGTACTGTACATATTAACCCAAGCCTTTGGGAGAGGCAGGACCAATGTCAGGGAAGAGAAGGTAGCGCCTATATATCCCAGGTGTCCACACCACTCATATTGTACATATTACCACGAGCAATCGAAAGAGGCAGGAACAATGGTTCACCAGTAGTGTCAGGAAAAAGAAGGTAGCGCTTATATAACCCATGTCGTCTACACCGCACATACTGTACACATTACCAAGAACCCTAGGGAGAGACAGGACCAGTAGTTCACCAGTAGTGTCAAAAATGAAAAGGTAGCGCCTACATAACCCAGTTCATCTACACCACTCATACTGTACATATTACCCCGAGCCCTAGGAAGAGACACGACAATGGTTCACCAGTAGTGTCAGAGGAGAGATGGTAGCGTCTATATAACCAAGGTCGTCTACATCGCTCATACTGTACATATTACACCACCCCTCGGTTGAGGCAGAAACATTCGTTCACCAGTAGTGTAAAAGAAAAGGAGGTAGCGCCTACATAACACAGGTCGTCTACACCTCTCATACTATACATATTACCCCGAGTCCTGGGGAGAGGCAGGACCATTGGATCACCAATAGTGTCAAAAAGAGAAGGTAGCGCTTATATAACCCATTCGTCTACACCGCCCATACTGTACATATTACACCGAGCTTTCGTGAGAGGCATGACCAATGATTCACCAGTAGTGTCAGGGAAGAGAAGGAAGCTCCTATATAACCCAGCTCTTCGAACCGTTCATACTGTACATATTACCCCGAGCCATCGGGAGAGGCAGGACCAATGGTTCACAAGAACTGTCAGAGAAGAAAAGGTAGCGCCTATATAACCCAGATCGTCTACACCGCTCTTACTGTACAGGATAGAGAGGACCAATAGTTCACCAGTAGTGTCAAGGAAGAGAAGGTTGCGCCTATATAACCCAGATCGTCTACACCACTCATACTATACATATAACCCCGAGCCCTCGGGAGTGATAGGACCAATACTTCGCCAGTAGTGTCACGGGAGAGAAAGTAGAGCCTATATAACCCAGGTCTTCTATACCGCTCTTACTGTACATAATACTCCGAACCCTCGGGAAGGCAGGACCAATGGTTCACCAGTAGTGTCAGGGAAGAGAAGGTAGTGCCTATATAACCCAGGTCGTATACACCGCTCATACTATACATATTACCCAGAGCCCTCGGGAGAGACAACACCAATAGTTCACATGTAGTGTCAGAGGACAGAAGGTAGCGTCTATATAACCCAGGTCGACTATACCGCTCATACTGTACATATTACCCCGAGCCCTTGTGAGAGGCATGACCAATGGTTCACCAGTACTGTCAGGGAAGAGAAGGTAGCGCCTTTATAACCAAGGTCGTCTACACAGCTTAAACTGTACATATTACCCCGAACCCTTGTGAGAGGCAGGACCAATGGTTCACCAGTTAGTGTCAGAGTAAAGAAGGTAGCGTCTATATAACCCAGGTTGTCTACATCCCTCATACTTTATATATTACACCGACTCCTCGGTTGAGGAAGAAACATTCGTTCACCAGTACTGTCAGGGAAGAAAGAGTAGCGCCTATATAACCCAGGTCGACTATACCGCTCATACTGTACATATTATCCCGAGCCCTTGTGAGAGGCATGACTAATGGTTCACCAGTAATGTCAGTGAAGAGAAGGTAGCGCCTTTATAACCCAGGTCGTCTAAATCGTTCAAACTGTGCATATTACCCCTAGCCATCAGGAGAGGCAAGACGAATGGTTCACCAGTACTGTCAGGGAATAAATGGTAGCGCCTATATAACTCATATCGTCTACACCACTCATACTGTACATATTACACAGAGCCCTCGGGAGAGGCAGGACCATTGGTTCACCAGTAGTGTCAGGGAAGAGAAGGTAGCGCCTATAAAACCCAAGTCGTTTACAGCGCTCATACTGTACATATTACCCCGAGCTCTTGGTTGACACAGGACCAATGCTTCACCAGTAGTGTCAGAGAAGAGAAGGTAGCGCCAATATAACACAGGTCGTATACACGGCTAATACTGTACATATTACTTCGAGCCTTCGGGAGAGGCAGAACCATTGGTTCACCACTAGTGACAGGGAAGTGAACGTAGCTCCTAAATAATCCATGTCGTCAAAACCGCTAATACTGTACATATTACCAAGAGTCCTCGGGAGAGACAGGACCAAACCTTCACCAGTAGTGTCAGGCAAAGGAAGGTCGTCTACACCATTCACACTGTACATATTACCCCTAGCCTTAGGGAGATACGGTACTAATGGTGCAAAAGTTTTGGCAAGGAAGAGAAGGTATCGCCTATATAATCCAGGTCGTCTACACCACAAATACTGTACATATTACACCGAGCCCTCGGGAGAGGCAGGACCAATATTTCACCAGAAGTGTCAGAGAAGAAAGGGTTGCGCTTATATAACCAAGGTCGTCTACACCGCTCATACTGTACATATTACCCCTAGCACTCGGGTAGATAGGACCAATGGTTCACCAGTAGTGTCAGGGAAGAGAAGGTAGCGCCTATAGATCCCAGGTCGTCTACACCGCTCATACTGTAAATATTACACCGAGTCCTCGGGAGAGGAAGGACCAATGGTTCACCAGTAGTGTCAGAGAAGAGAAGGTAGAGCCTATATAACCCAATTCGTCTACACCGCTCATACTGTACATTTTACCCCGAGTCATCAGGAGAGGAAGGACCAATGGTTAATCAGTATTGTCAGTGAAGATAAGGTAGCGCCTATATAACCCAGATCGTCTACCTCGCTCATACTGTACATATTACCCTGAGCCCTCGGGAGAGGCAGGACCAACGGTTCACCAGTAGTGTTAGAGAAAGAGAGGGTAGCGCCTGTATAACCAAGTTAATCTACACCTATCATACTGGACATATTACACCGACACTTCGGTAGATGCAGGACCATTGGTTCACCAGTAGTGTCAGGGAAGAAAAGGTAGCGCCTATATAACCCAGGTCGTCTTCACCTCTCATACTGTACATATTACCCAGAGCCCTCGGTAGGGGCAGGACCAATGGTTCACCAGTATGTCAGAAAAGAGAAGGTAGCGCCTATATAACCCAGGTAGTCTACACCGCTCATACTGTACATATTACATCGACCCTTCGGTAGAGGCAGGACCATTGGTTCACCAGTTGTGTCAGGGAAGAAAAGGTAGCGCCTATATAACCAAGGTCGTCTACACTGCTCATACTGTACATATTACCCCGAGCCCTCGGTAGAGACTGGACCAATGGTTCATCAGTAGTGTCACGGAAGAGAAGGTAGCGCCTATATAACCCAGGTCGTCTACACTGCTCATACTGTACATATTACCCATAGCCCTCAGGAGAGGCAGGACCAATGGTTATCCAGTAGTGTCAGGGAAGAGAAGGTAGCGCTTCTAAAACACAGGTCGTCTAAACCGCTCATATTTTACATATTACACGGAGCCATCGGGAGAGGCAGGACCAATGGTTCACCTGTACTGTCAAGGAAGAGAAGGTAGCGCCTATATAATCCAGTTCGTCTACATCGCTCATACTGTACATATTACCCCGAACCCTCGGGAGAGACAGGACCAATAAGTCACCAGTAGTGTCAGAGAAGAGAAGGTAGCGCCTACATAAACCAGGTCGTCTACACCGCTCATACAATACATATTACCCCGAGCCCTCGGGAGAGTCAGGACCATTGGTTCACCAATAGTGTAAGGAAGAGAAGTCAGCGCATATATAACCCAGATCGTCTACACCGCTCATACAGTACATATTACGCCGAGACCTCGGGAAAGAAAGGACCAATGTTTCAGTAGTACTGTCAGGGAAGAGAAGGTAGCGCCTATATAACCCAAGTCTTCTACACCAATCATACTGTACATATTATCCCCAGCTATCGGGAGAGGCAGGAACAATGGTTCTCTTCCCTGAAACTATTGGTGAACCATTGGTCCTTCCTCTCCAGAAAGCTCGGGGTAATATGTACAGAATGAGCGGTATAGACGATCTGGGTTATATAGCCGATTCCTTCTCTCCACTGACACTACTGGTGAACTATCGGTCCTGTCTCTCCTGAGGGCTCGGGGTTATATGTATAGTCTTAGCGGTATAGACGACCTGGGTTATATAGGCGCTACCTTCTCTTCCCTTACACTACTGGTGAACCATTGGTCCTACCCTCCCGAGGGCTCGGAATAATAAGTACAGCATGAGCGATGTAGAAGACCTGGGTTATATAGCGCTACCTAATCTTCTCATGAGGGCTCGGGCTAATATATACAGTATGAGCGGTGTAGACGACCTTGGTTATATAGGCGCTTCCCTATAATCCCTATCACTACTGGTGAACCATTGGTCCTGACTCTCCCGAGGGCTCGGGGTAATATGTACAGTATGGGCGGTGTAGGCGACCTAGGTTATATAGGTGCTAACTTATCTTCTCTGACAGTACTGGTGAACAATTGTTCCTGCCTCTCTCGATAGCTGGGGGTGATATGTACAATATGAATGTTTTAGACGACTTGGGTTATATAGGCACTACCTTCTCTTCCCTGACACTACTGGTGAACCATTGGTCCTGCCTCTCCCGAAGGTTCGGGAGTATGAGCGGTGTAGACGACCTATGTTATATAGGCGCTACCTTCTCTTCCTTGACACTACTGGTCAACTAATGGACTTGCTTCTCCCGAGTGCTCGGCGTAATATGTACTGTATGAGCGGTGTGGACGAACTGAGTTATATAGGCCCTACCTTCTCTTTTCTGACACTACTGGTGAACCATTGGTCATGCCTCTCCCAAGGGCTGGGGGTAATATGTACAGTATGAGCGGTGTAGACGACCTGGGTTATATAGGCGCTGACTTCGCTTCCCTGACACTATTGGTGAACCAATGGTCCTGTCTCTTCCGAGGGCTCGGTGTAATATGTATAGTATGAGCGGTGTAGACGACTTGGTTTATGTAGGCGCTACCTTCTCTTCCCTGACACTACTGGTGACCTATTGGTCCTGTCTCTTCCGAGGGCTTGGGGTAATATGTACAGTATGAGCGTTGTATACGACCTGGATTATATAGGCGCTACCTTCTCTTCCCTGACAGTACTTGTGAACTATTGGTCCTGCCTCTCCCGAGGGTTCGGGGTAATATGGACAGTATCAGCGGTGTAGACGAATTGGGTTATATGGGCGCTATCTTCTCTTCACTGACACTACTGCTGAACTACTGGTCCTGCCTCTCCTGAGGGCTCGGGGTAATATTTACAGTATGAGCGGTGTAGTGGACCAGGGTTATATAGGCGCTACCTTCTCTTCTCAGACACTACTAGTGAACCATTGGTCTTGCTATCCTGAAGACTCGGGGTAACATTGACAGTATGAGCGGTGTAGATGATCTGGGTTATATAGGCGCTACCTTCTCTTCTCTGACACTACTAATGAACCATTGGTCCTGCCTCTCCTGAGGACTCGGGGTAATATTGACAGTATGAGCGGTGTAGACGACCTGGGTTATATAGGCGCTACCTTCTCTTCCATGATAGCATTGGTTAATCATTGGTCCTCTCTCTCCAGATGGCTCGGGGTAATATGTACAGTATGAGCGTTGTAGACGACCTGGATTATATAGGCGCTTCCTTCTCTTCCCTGACACTGCTGGTGAACCATTGGTCCTGCCTCTCCCTAGGGCTCGGGGTAATATGTAAAATATGAGTGGATTAGACAACCTCTGTTATATAAGCGCTACCTTTTCTTTCCAGACACTACTGGATAACCATTGGTCCTGCCTCTCTGAGGGATAGGGGTAATATGTACAGTATTTGCGGTTTAGACGATATGGGTTATATAGGCACTACCCTCTCTTCCCTGACACTACTGTTAAACCTTTGGTCCTGCCTCTCCCGAGGGCTCGGGGTAATATGTACAGTATGATCTGTGTAGACGACCTTGGTTATATAGGCGCTACCTTCTCTTCCCTGAAACTACTAGTGAATCAGTGGTCTTTCCTCTACCAAGGGGTCGGTGTAATAAGTAAAGTATGAGCGGTGTAGACGACATGGTTTATATAGGCGCCACTTTCTTTTACCTGAAACTACTGGTGAACCAATGGTCTTTTCTCTACTGAGGGGTCTGTGTAACATGTACAATATGAGCGGTTTAGACGACCTGGGTTATACAGGCGCTACGTTCTCTTCCCTGACACTACTGGTAAACCATTGGCCCTGCCTCTCCCGAGGGCTTGGGGTAATATGTACAGTGTGGGCGGTGTAGACGACCTGGGTTATGTAGGCGCTACCTTCTCTTCTCTGACACTACTGTTGAACTATTGGTCCTGCCTCTCCCGATGGCTCGGGGTAATATGTACAGTATGACCGGTATAGACGACCTGGGTTATGTAGGCGCTACCCTCTCTTCTCTGACACTACTGGTCCTTTCTCTTCCGATGACTCGTGGTATTATGTAGAGTATTAGCGGTGTAGACGACCTTGGTTATATAGGCGCTATCTTCTCTTCCATTACATTACCTGGGTTATACAGGCGTTACGTTCTCTTCCCTGACACTACTGGTGAACCATTGTCCCTGCCTCTCCCGAGGGCTTGGGGTAATATGTACAGTGTGAGCGGTGTAGACGACCTGGGTGATATAGGCGCTACCTTATCTTCCCTGACACTACTGGTGAACTATTGGTCCTTCCTCTCCCGAGGGCTCGGGGTAATATGTACAGTATGAGCGGTGTAGAAGACCTTGGTTATATAGGCGCCACCTCCTTTTCCCTGAAACTATTGGTGAACCAATGGTCCTGCCTCTACCGAGGAGGTGTGTAATATGTACAGTATGACACTACTGGTGAACCATTGGTCCTGCCTCTCCGGAGGTCACGGGGAAATATGTACAGTATGAGCGGTGTAGACAATCTGGGTTATATAGGCGCTACCTTATCTTCCCTGACAAACCTGGTGAACCATTCGTCCTGTCTCTCTCGAGGGATCGGGGTAATATGTAAAGTATGAGCGGTGTAGACGACCTCGGATATATAGGCGCTACCTTCTCTTCTCTGACACTATTGGTGAACCATTGGTCGTGCCTCTCCCGAGAGCTCGTGGTAATATGTACAGTATGAGCGATGTAGACGATCTGGGTTATGTAGTCGCTACCTTATCCTCTTTGACAGTACTGGTGAACCATTGTTCCTGTCTCTACCGAAGGCTCGGGGTTTTATGCACAGAATGAGCGGTGGGGACAACCTGGATTGTATAGGCGCTACCTTCTCTTTTCTGAATCTACTGGTGAACCAAAGGTCTTTCCTCTACCGAGAGGTCGGTGTAATATGTACAGTATGAGTGGTGTAGACGACCTGGGTTATATAGGAGCTACCTTCTCTACTCTGACACTACTGGTGAACCATTGGTACTGCCTCTCCCGAGGGCTTGAGGTAATATGTACAGTGTGAGCGATGTAGACGATCTGGGTTATATAGGCGCTAACTTCTCTTCCTTTACAATACTGGTGAACCATTGGTTCAGTCTCTCCCGAGGGCTCGGGAGAGGCGCGATGTAGACGACCTATGCTCTATAGATTCTACCTTCTCTTCTCTGACACTACTGGTGAACCATTGGTCCTCCCTCTCCAATGGCTGGGGGTAATATTTAGAGTATGTGCGGTGTAGACGACCTGGATTATATAGACGCTACCTTCTCTTCCCTGACACTACTGGTGAACCATTGGTCATGCCTCTCCCTAGGGCTCGGGGTAATATGTACAGTATGTGCGGTGTAGACAACTTTTCTTAAATAGGCGCTTCCTTCTCTTCCCTGACTCTAATGGTGAACAATTTGTCCTGCCTATCCCGAGGGCTCGGGGTAATATGTACAGTATGAGAGGTGTAGACGATCTGGGTTATATAGGCGCTACCTTATCTTCCCTGACACTACTGGTGAACCATTGGTCCTGCTTCTCCTGGAGGCTCTGGGTAATATGTGCAGTATGAGCGGTGTAGACGACCTGGGTTAATTATGCGCTACCTTCGCTTCCCTGACACTACTGGTGAACCAATGGTCCTGCCTCTCCTAGGGCTCGGGTTAATATGTACAGTATGAGAGGTGTAGACGATCTGGGTTATATTGGCGCTACCTTCTATTCCCTGACATTACTGGTGAACTATTGGTCCTGCCTTTCCCGATGACTCGCGGTAATATGTACAGTATGAGCGGTTTAGACGAACTGGTTATATAGGCGCTAACTTCACTTCCGTGACACTACTGGTGAACCATTGGTCCTTCCTATCCCGAGGGGTCGTGATAATATGTACAGTATGAGCGGTGTAGACGACCTGGGTTATATAGGCGCTACCTTTTCTTCCCGACACTACTGGTGAACCAATGGTCCTGCCTTTCCGTGGTCTCGGGGTAATATGTACAATATGAGCGGTGAAGACGACCTTGGTTATATAGGCGCTTCCTTCTAATCCCTGACACTACTGGTGAACAATTGGTTCTGCCTCTCCTGAGGATTCGGGGTAATATGTACAGGATGAGCGGTGTAGACGATCTGGTTTATATAGGCGCTACCTTCTTCTCCGTGACACTACAGGTGAACCTTTGGTCCTTCCTATCCCTAGGGGTCGTGATAATATGCACAGTATCAACAGTGTAGATGACCTGGCGTTACCTTTTCTTCCCTGACACTACTGGTGAACCAAGAGTCCTGCCTCTACCGAGAGGTCGGTGTAATATGTACAGTATGAGCGGTGTAGACGACCTGGGTTTTATTGGCGCTACCTTCTCTTCTCTGACACTCCTGGCGAGTGGGTTCGGGATAATATATATAGTATGAGCGGTGTAGACCACCTGCGTTATAAAGGCGATACCCTCTCTACCGTGACACTACTGGTGAACCATTTGTCCTCCCCACCCGTGGTCTCGGGGTAATATGTACAGTATGAGCGATGTAGACGATCTGGGTTATATAGGCGCTACCTTCTCTTCTCTGACACTACTTGTGAACCATTGGTCCAGCCCTCCCGAGGGCTTGGGGTAATAAGTACAGTATGAGCGGTGTAGACGATCTCGGTTATATAGGCGCTACCTTCTCTTACCTGACACTACTGGTGAACTAGTGGTCATTCCTCTTTTGAGGGCTCGGGGTAATATGTACAGTATGAGCGGTGTAAACGACATTGGTTATATAAGAGATTCCTTTTCTTTTCTGACACTACTGGTTAACCACTGGTCCTGCCTATCCCGAGTGCTCGGGGTAATATGTATATTATGAGCTGTGTAGACGACCTGGGTTATATAGGCGCTACCTTCTCTTCCCTGACACTAATGGTGAACTATTAGTCCTGCCTCTCCCGAGGGCTCGAGTAATATGTACAGTATGAGCGGTGTAGACGACCTTGGTTATGTAGGCGCTACCTTCTCTTCCCTGACACTTCTGATGAACTATTGGTCCTGCCTCTCCCTAGGGTTCGGGGTAATATGTACATTAAGAACAGTGTAGACGATCTGGGTTATATAGGTTTTACCTTCTCTTATTTGACAGTTCTGGTGAACCATTGGTACTGCCTCTCCCGATGGCTCGGTGAAATATGTACAAAATGAGCGGTGTAGACGACCTTGGTTATATAGGTGTGACCGTCTCTTCCCTGACACTACCAATGAACCATTGGTCTTGCCTCTCCCTAGGGTTCGGGGTAATATGTACATTAAGAGCAGTGTAGACGATCTGGGTTATATAGGCTTTACCTACTCTTATTTGAGAGTACTGGTGAACCATTGGTACTGCCTCTCCCGATGGCTCGGTGAAATATTTACAGTATGAACGGTGTAGACGACCTGGGTTATATAGGCGCTACCTTCTCTTCCCTGACACTACTGGTGAACCATTGGTCGCACCTCTCCTGAGTGTTCGGGGAAATAAGTACAGTATGAGCGGTGTAGACGATCTGGGTTATATAGACGCTACCTTCTCTTCCCTGACACTACTGGTGAACTATTGGTCCTGCCTCTCCCGAGGGGTAACGGTAATATGTACAGTATGAGCGCTGTAGACGACCTGGTTTATATAGGCGCTACCTTTTCTTCCCTGACACTGCTGGTGAACCACTGTTCCAGCCTCTACCGAGGGGGCGGTGTAATATGTACAGTATGAGCGGTGTAGACGATATTAGTTATATTGGCGCTGCCTTCTCTTTTCTGACAATTCTGCTTAAGCATTGGTCCTGCCTCTCCCGAGGTCTCGGGGAAATATGTAAAGTATGAGCGGGGTAGACGATTTGGGTTATATAGGCGCTACCTTCTCTTCCCTGACAATACTGGTGAACCATTGGTCCTGCCTCTCCCGAGGGCTCGTGGTAATATGTACAGTATGATCGGTGTTGACGACCTTTGTTATATAAGCGGTACCTTCTCTTTCCTGACAATACTGGTGAACAATTGGTCTTGCCTTTCCTGATGGCTCGTGGTAATATATACAGTATGAGCGGTGTAGAAGACCTGGGTTATATTGGCGCTACCTTTTCTTTCCTGTCACTACTTTTGAACTATTGGTCCTTCATCTTTTTTAGTGTTTGGGGTAATATGTACAGTATGAATGGTGTAGACAACCTTTGTTATATAGGCGCTTCCTTCTAATCCCTGACACTACTGGTGAACCATTGGTCCTGCCTCTCCCGAGGGCTCGGGGTAACATGTACAGTATGAACGGAGTAGACGACCTGGATTATATTGGCGCTACCTTCTCCTCCCTGTCTCTACCAAGGGCTCGGGGTAATATGTACAGTTTGAGCGGTGTAGACCACCTGGGTTATATAGGCGCTACATTCTCTTCTCTGACGTTACTGGTGAACCATTTGTCCAGCCCTCCCGTGGGTTCGGGGTAATATGTACAGTATGAGCGGTGTAGACGACCTTGGTTATATAGGCGCTTCCTTCTAATACCTGACACTACTGGTGAACCATTTGTCCTGCCTCTCCCGAGGACTCGAGGTAATATGTATAGTATGAGCGGTGTAAACGACCTGGGTTATATAGTCGCTAACTTCTCACACTACTGGTGAACTATTGGTCCTGGCTCTCCCGATGGCTCGCTGTAATATTTACAGTATGAGCGGTGTAGACGACCTTGTTTATATAGGCGCTACCTTCTCTTCCCTGACACTACTAGTGAACCATTGGTCGCACCACTCCCGAGTACTCGGGGAAATAAGCACAGTATGAGCGGTGTAGACGATCTGGGTTATATAGGTGCTACTTTCTCGTCCCTGACAGTACTGGTGAACCATTGGTCCTGTCTCTCCCGAGGGCTCGGGGTAATATGTACAGTATTAGCGGTGTAGACGACCTGGCTTATATAGGCGCTACCTTCTCTTTCGTGTAACAAAATGTGACCCTTTGGTCCTGCCTCTCCCGAGAGCTTGGGGTAATATGTACAGTATAAGCGGTGTAGAAGACATGGGTAATATGGGCGCTACCTTCTCTTACCTGAAAATACTTGTGAACCAATGGTCCTGCTTATTCCGAGGGGTCGGTGTAATATGTACAATATGAGCGGGATAGACAACCTGGGTTATATAGGCGTTACTTTCTTTTCTCAGACACTAATGGTAAACCATTGGTCATGCCTCTTCCGAGGGCTCGGGGTAATTGTACAGTATGAGCGGTGCAGACGATCTGGGTTATATAGGCGCTATCTTCTCTTCCTGACAGTATTGGTGAACCATTGGTCCTGCCTCTCCCGATGGATTGAGGTAATAAGTACATTATGAGTGGTGTAGATGACCTGGGTTATATAGGCGCTACCTTCTTTTCTCTGATATTACTGCTGAGCCTTTCCTTGAGGGCTCTTGGTAAAATGTACAGTATGAGCGGTGTAAACGATCTGGGTATATAGGCGCTACCTTCTCTTCCGTGTAACTACTGGTGAACCATTGGTCCTGCATCTCCCGAGAGCTCGGGGTAATATGTACAGTATAAGCGGTGTAGACGACCTGGGTTATATAGGCGCTACCTTCTCTTACCTGATACTACTTGTGAACCAATGGTCCTGCTTCTACCGAGGGGTCGGTGTAATATGTAAAGTATGAGCGGTGTAGACGACCTGGGTTATATAGGCGCTGCCTTCTCTTCTCTGACACTACTGGTAAACCATTGGTCCTGCCTCTCCCGAGGGCTCGGGGTAATATGTACAGTATGAGCGGTGTAGACTACCTGGGTTATAAAGGCGCTACCTTCTCTTCCCTGACACTACTGGTTAACCAATCGTCCTGCTTCTCCCTAGGGGTCAGTGTAATATGTACAGAATTAGCAGTGCAGACGACCTGGGTTATATAGGCGCTACCTTCTCTTCTCAGACATTACTGCTGAACCTTTGGTTCTGCCTTTCCCGAGGGCTCTTGGTAATATGTACAGTATGAGCGGTGTAGACGATCTGGGTTATATAGTTGCTACCTTCTCTTCCCTGACAGTACTGGTTAACCATTGGTCCTGCCTCTCTCGATGGCTCTGGGTAATATGTACAGTATTAGCGGTGTAGACGACATGGGTTATATAGGCGCTACCTTCTCTTCCCTGATACTATTGGTGAACTATTGGTCCTGCCTCTCCCGAGGGCTCGGGGTAATATGTACAATATGAGCGGTGTAGACTACCTGGGTTATATAGGCGCTACCTTCTCTTCCCTGACACTACTGGTGAACCAATGGTCCTGCCTCCCCGAGGGGTCGGTGTAATATGTAGAGGATTAGCGATGTAGACGACCTGGGTTATATAGGCGCTACTTATCCCTGGCGTTCCTGGGTCAGCTGTGGACGCTTCTCTCTGCCCTACCCTCCCTAACCTATGACACAGAGGACACTTCCACAGAAACGGGAAAGTGCCACCTTGGAATTATTTGTGATCTGTGATCTACTTGTGATAATCGAACTATATTACTAGTAACTAAAACACGTAGTGGAGTGTCAGTGCCTCATAGGGTCATAGGGTTTTGGGAGGTTGGGTGGGTCCTCCCAAGGCTACGGTTGAGATTTATGGCCGTAGATCACTGAGGCATAAACACAGTGTCACCCGATCTGGGCTGGGTCGTGACAGGCCGTGCCAGGACACCACACCACCCTTCCCCACCCCTGCACCACATGGCTAGTGGTGAGAACAGTTAAAGAACAATGGCTATCTCACAGGGAAACATTTCAATCTTACATCAGACCAGCGGATTCGAATCTGAACCAGAGGAAGATGATGGATTTCAAGTCTACAGGAGCAGTTCGCAGCGAAGGAAAGACAGCAAGTTCAACCAAGTTAAGAATAATGAATTTCCACCAAAGCGTGTGAGGTTATATTTCCCGGCAACGGCAACCACTCAAGCCAAATACGAATGGCTGAAGGAGGCAGCTATGAACCATCCTGGAGCTGACTTCCGGTTTGCCATAGCAAGCCAGAATCAGAATCATGTTACTCTGAAGTTTGACCAATTAACAGTTGAAGACCTCACCACAACTGCACTGGCAGGGATTAAAATGGAGCTGCCAAGGTCGAGAGACCCTGCTAATCCCAAAAGCAAAACCATCATAATATTTGGACTTGACAATTACCAAGACGCCGAGCTGTTGGAACAAAACCCCAACATAAAGAACACCAAGAGACGTAAAGGAAA
>JAVBXC010231656.1:0-11819 GCA_034780535.1 Scyllarides nodifer
GTCTCGTCTCAACTGGCCAGGGTTTGTATCACAGGGTTCTTTCCATCTTGTCTCCATTGGCCAGGTTTGGTATCACAGGGCCTTCTCCATCTCATTTCCACTGACCGGGGGTAGTATCATAGGGCTCTTTCCATCTCCACGGGCCGGGGTTATCACAGGGCTCTCTCCATCGCGTCTCCATTGGCAGTGGTTAGTATCACAGGGCACTCTCCATCTCGTCTCCACTGGCTGGGGTTGGTATCACAGAACTCTCTCCCTCTAGTTTTCACTGGCCGGGGTTGGTATTACAGGGCCCTCTCCATTGGCTGGGGATAGTATAACAGGGCTGTTTCCATCTCTTCTCCACTGGCCTATGTTGGTATCACAGGGCTTTCTCCATCTCTTCTCCACTGGCCACGTTTGGTATCATAAGTCTCTCTCCATCTTGTCTCCACTGGCCAGGGATGGTGTCGAAGGGCTCTTTATATGTCGTCTCTACTCATAGCTCTCTGTACATCTCGTCTCCACTGGCCGGAGTTGGTATGACAAGGCTCTCTTCTTCAATTCTCTATTGGCTCTCTATATCTCGTCTCCTCTGGCCGAGGTTGCTCTCATAGGGCTCTCTTCATCTCTTATCCATTGGCCGGGGTTTGGTATCACAATTCTTTCTCCATCTCCTCTCTACTGGCCGGGGTTGGTTTCACAAGGCTCTCTCTCCATCTCATCTCCACTGGCTGGGATGGATATCACAGGATTTTCCTTATCTCCTCTTCAATGGTATGGGTTGGTTTAACAGTGCTTTCTCCACATCGTCTCCACTGACCGGGTTTGGTATCACAGGGCTCTCTCCATCTTTTCTCAACTGACCGGGGTTAGTATCACAGGGCTCTTTCCATCTCCTTTCCACTTGCTGGTGCTGGTATGACAGGGCTCTCTCCATCTCTTCTCCACTGCCCTGGGTTGGTATCGTATTTCTCTCTCCATGTCGTCTCCTTTGGCCTGGGTTGGTATCACGGGGCTACCTCCATCTCGTCTCCACTGGCTGGGGCTTGTATCAATTGCTCTATCCATCTCGTCTCCACTGGCACGGGTTGGTTTTACAGAGCTCTCTCCATCTCTTCCGAACTGGCCGGGTTTGCTATCATAGGGCTCTCTCCATGTCGCCTCTAATGTCCGCGGTTGGTATCATATAGCTCTCTCCATCCCCACTCTTCTGCTGGGGTTGGTATCACTGGGCTCTCTCCATCTCCTTTCCACTGGCCGGGGTTTGCATCACAGTGCTCTCTCCATCTCGTCTCCACTGGCCGAGGTTGCTATCACAGGATTCTTTGTATCTGCTCTCAACTGGCCAAGATTGCCCGGGTTTGTATCACAGTGCTCTCTCCAAATGCAGGGGTTGTTATCACAGGGCTCACTCCATCTCGTCTCTTCATCCCGAGGTTGGTATCACAGGACCCTCTTCATCTCCTCTCCACTAGCCAGGACTCTCTCGGTCTCGTCTCAACTGGCCAGGGTTTGTATCACAGGGTTCTTTCCATCTTGTCTCCATTGGCCAGGTTTGGTATCACACGGGTCTCTCCGTCTCGTCTCCGATGGCCGAGGTTGGTATAACGGGGCTATCTCCATCTAATCTCCACTGGCCAGGGTTAGTAGCACAGGGCTCTCTCCATCTCTCCACTGGTCGGGGTTGGAGTTACAGGGCTCTCTCCAACTCGTCTGCACTAGCCGAGGTTGGGGACAGAGGGCTCTCTCCATCTTGTGTCCACTGGCCGAGGTTGGTTTCATAGGTCTCCCTCCATCTCGTCTCCACTGGATTGGATTGGTTTCACAGGGCTCTCTGCATCTCGTCTCCACCTGCCGGGGTTGGTATCTCAGTGCTCTCTCCTTCTCCTCTCCACTGATCGGGGTTGGTATCACAGGGCTCTCTCCATCTTTTCTCCACTGGCCAGGTTTGGATTCAAAAGGCTCTCTCCATCTCGTCTCCAGGGGTCTAGGCTATCTACGTCTTGTCTCCACTGTCCGATGTTAGTATCACAGGGCTCTCTCCATCTCGTGTCCTATAGCCTGGGTTGGTGTCACAGGCTCTACCCATCTCGTCTCCTCTGGCCGGGATTGGTATCACAGGGCTCTCTCCATCTCTTCTCCACTTGCCGTGGTTTGTATCACAGGGTTCTCTCCATCTCTTCTCCACTGGCCAGGGTTGGTATCACAGAGCTCTCTCAGTCTCCTCTCCATTGGCCGGAGTTGGTATTACATGGCTGTCTCCATATCCTCTACACTGGCCGAGGTTGATATCACAGGGCTCACTCCATATCTTCTTCACTGGCCAGGGTTGGTACTCTCCACTGGCCGGGGTTGCTATCACAGAGCTCTCTCCATCTCCTCTCCACTGGCGGGTTTGGTATCACAGGACTCTCTCCATCTCGTTTCCACTAGCCAGGGTTGGTATCACAGGGCTATCTCCATCTCCTCTCCACTTGCTAGTTTTGGTATCACAGGGCTCTCTCTCCATCTCGTCTCCACTGGCCGTGGTTGGTATCACAGAGCTCTCTCCATCTCCTCTACACTGACCGGAGTTGGTATCACAGGGCTCTCTCTGTCTAGTCTCCAATGTCCGAGGTTTATATCACAGTGCTCTCGCCATCTCTTCTCAACTGGCCAGGGTTGGTATCAAAGGGCTCTTTCCATCTCCTCTCCCCTGTTTGGGGTTTGTATCAAACGACTCTCTCCATCTCGTTTCCACTGCCAGGGTTTGTTATCACAAGGTTCTTTCCATCTCCTCTCCACTGGCCAGGATTGGTATCATAGGGCTCTCTCCACCTCGTGTAAACTGGAAGGGGTTGGTATCACAGGACTCTCTCCATCTCGTTTCCACTGGCAGGGGTTGGTATCACAGGGCTCTCTCCATCTCTTCTCCACTGGCCTGGGTTGGTATCATAGATCTTTCTCTATCTTCTTTCCACTGTCCGGGGTTGGTATGACAGGGTTCTCTGCATATCATTTCCACTGGCCAGTTTTGGTGTCACAGGGCTCTCTCCATCTCCTCTCCACTGGCCTATGTTGGTATCACAGGGCTCTTTTCATCTCCTATCCACTGGCAGGGATTAATATCTCAGGAGCTCTTACTCTATCTTCTCTCATCATGCCGAAGTTGGTATCACTGTGCTCTCTTCATCTTCCCTCCACTGGCCGTGGTTGGTATCACAGGAATCTTTCCATCTTCTCTCCATTGGCCGGGGTTGGAATCACAGGGCTCTCTCCATACCGTCTTCATCGGACGGTGTTCGTATTACAGGGGTCTCTCTATCTCCTTTCAACCTGTCGGGGTTGGTATGACAGGGTTCTCTCCATCTCCTTTCCACTGGCCAGGATTGCTATCACAGGGCTCTCTCCATCTTCTCTCCACCGACAGAGTTTCGTATTTCAGGGCTCCAACTCGTCTCCATTTCCCGGGGTTGGCATAACAGGTCTCTTTTCATCTCTTCTCCACTGGCCAGGTTTGATATCATATTTTTCTCTTCATCTCGTCTCCACTGGACGGGGTTGGTATCACAGGATTTTCTCCATCTCGTTTCCACAGGCCGGGGTTGGTATCACAGGACTCTCTCAATTTCCTCTCCACTGGGCGGGGTTGTTATCACAGACTCTCTCCACGTCCTTTCCACTGGCCGAGGTTCGTATCACAGGGCTCACTGAATCTAGGATCCAATGGCAGTAGTGTTCTATACATCTCGTCTCCACTGGCCGGGGTTGGTATTACAGGGCTCTCTCTATCTCGTCTCCCTTTCCCGAGGTTGATATCACACGGCTCTCTCCATATCCTCTCCACTGGCCGGGGTAGGTATCACTGGGCTCTTTCCATCTCGTCTCCACTGGCCGCGGTTGGTATCACAGGGCTCTCTCCATCGCTTTTCCACTAGCCGAGGTTGGTATCATAGATTTCTCTCCATCTCGTCTCTACTGGCCAGGGTTGGTATCACAGGGCTCTATCCTTCTCGTCTTCACTGGCCTGGTTGGTATCACAGGGCTATCTCCATCTCCACTCCAACTGCCTGTGTTGGTATCACAGGACTCTCTCTCCAACGCGTTTCTACTGACAGTGTTTGGTATTACCGGGCTCCCTATATCTAGTCTCCACTGACCGTGGGTTGGTATCACAGGGCTCCCTCCATCTCCTCTCCATTGGCCGGGGATGGTATAACAGGGCCCTTTTCATCTCGTCTCCACAGCCGGGGTTAGTATCAGAGGGCTCTATCCATCTCGCGTCCACTGGCCTGGGTTGGTATTATATTGCTCTCTCAATCTCGTCTACACTAGAAATGGTTGGTATCACAGGGTTCTCTCAATCTCTTCTCCACTGGCCGGGGTTGGTATCACAGGTCTCTCCGTCTCGTCTCCACTTGCCTGGGTTGCTATCAAATGGCTGTTTCCATCTCAACTCCACTGGTCGGTCTCTGTCTATCTCGTCTCCACTGGCCGGGGTTGGTATCACAGGGCTCTCTCCTTCTCGTCTCCTCTGGCCGGGGTTGGTATCACAGGGCTCTCTCAATCTCATCTCCAGTGGCCGGGGTTGGTATCACAGGGAACTCTCCATCTCTTTTCCACTGGCCGGTGTTTGGTATCACAAGGCTCTCTCCATCTCTTCTCCACTGGCAGGGTTTGGTATCACAGGGCTCTGTCCTTGTTCTCTCCACATGCCGGAGTTGGTGCCAGAGGGCTTTCTCCATCCCCTCTTCACTGGCCAGTTTTTGTATCACAGGGCTCTCTCCATCTCGTTTAAAATGGCCGTTGTTTGTATGAAAGAGCTCTGTCCATCTTCTCTCCAATTGCCAGGGTTGTTATCACAGAGCTCTCTCCATCTCGTCTCCACTAGCAGGAGTTGGTATCACGGGGCTCTCTCTATCTCCTCTCAACTTTCCGGGGTTCGTATCACAAGGCTCTCTCCATCTCCTCGCCACTGGCCGGGGTTAGTATCACTGGGCTCTCTCCATCTCTTCTCCACTGGTTGGGGTTGGTATCACGGGGCTCTTTCCATCTCCTTTCCACTGGCAGGGGCTGGTATCACAAAGCTCTCTCCATCTCGTCTCCACGGGTCGGGGTTGGTATCACAGGGCTCTCTACATCTCTCTACTGGCTGGGGTTGGTATCACAGGTATCTCTCCATCTCGTTTCTACTGGCCTGTGTTGGTATCTCATGACTCTCTCCATCTTTTCTCCACTGGCCAGGGTTGGTATCAGAGGGCTCTCTACATCTTGTATCTACTAGCTTGGGTTGGAATTACGTGGCTCTCTCCTTCTTCTCTCCACTGGCCGGGATTGGTATCAGAGGACTTTCATCCTCTCGTCTCCCTTGGGCGGGGTTGGTATCACAAGGCAATCTCTCCATCTGATCTCTACTTCTCGGGGTTGATTACTCAGGGTTCTCCCTATCTCCTCTTCACTGGTATGGGCTCGTTTCACAAGGCTCTCTCCACATCGTCTCCACTGACCAGGGTTAGTATCAGAGGGCTCTCTCCATCTCGTCTCAACTGGCCAGGGTTGGTATTATATGGCTCTCTCCATCTCGTCTCCACTAGAAATGGTTGGTTTCACGGCTCTCTCCATCTCTTCTCCACTGGCCGGGATTGGTATCATAGATCTCTCTTCATCTCGTCTGCACTGGCCTGGGCTATCACAGGGCTATCTCCATCTCGTCTCCGCTGTGTGGGTTTTGGTATCACAGAGCTCTCTCCATCTCGTCTCCACTGTCCGGGGATGGTATCAGAAGTCTCTCTCTCTCTCTCGTGTCCACTGGCCGGGGTTGGTATCACAGGGCTCTCTCCATCTCTTCTCCACTGGCTGGGGATGGTATTACAGGGATGTCTCCATCTCGTCTCCACTGGCCATGGTTGGTATCAAAGGGCTGTCTCCATCTCGTTTCCACTAGCCGGGGTTCGTATCACAAGAATTTCTGCCTCTCTCCAATGGCCGGGATTGGTATTAGAGGGCTCTCTCCCTCTCGTCTCCAATGGCCGAGGTTGGTTTCAAAGGTTTCTCTGTATCTCCTCTTCACTGGTATGGGTTGGTTTCACAGGGCTCTCTCCACATCGTCTCCACTGACCGGGGTTGGTATCAGATGGCTCTCTCCTTCTCGTCTCAACTGGCCGGTGTTAGTATCACAGGGCTCTTTCCATCTCGTGTCCACTGGCCGGGGTTGGTATTACATGGCTCTCTTCATCTCGTCTCACTCGTCTCCACTTGCCGTGGTCGTTATCACAGGCCTCTCTCCAACTCTTCTCCAATGGCCTGGGCTCGTATCGTATTTCTCTCTCCATGTCGTCTCCACTGGCCTGGGTTGGTATCACAGGGCTACCTCCATCTCGTGTCCACTGGCTGGGGTAGGTATCACAGGGTTCTCTCCATCTCGTCTCCACTGGCAAGGGTTGGTATCAGAGGACTCTCTTCATCTTTTCCCTACTAGCCGGGGTTGGTATAATAGGGCCACTCCATCTCGTCTCTAATGCCCGCGGTTTGTATCACATGGTTCTCTCCATCTCCACTCAACTGGCTGGGGTTGTTATCACAGGGCTCTTTCCATCTCCTCTCCACTAGCCAGGGTTGGTATTAGAAGGCTCTCTCCATCTCTTCTAAACTGGTCTATTTTGGTATCACAGGGTTCTCTCCCTCTCTTCTCAACGGGCCGCGGTTGGTATGACAGGGCTCTGTCCTTCTCCTTTTTACTGGCCAGGATTTGTATCTCCACTTGCCGAGGTTGGAATCACAGGGGTCTTTCTATCTCCTCTGAACTGGCCAGGATTGGTATCACAGGGCTCTCTCAATCTCCACTCAACTTGCCGGGGTTGGTGTCACATTGCTCTCTCCATTTCGTTTCTAAAGGCCGTGGTTTGTATTACAGGGTTCTCTCCATCTCCTCTCCACTGGCCGGGATTGGTATCACAGGGCTCTTTCCATCTCGTTTCTACTGGCCAGGGTTGGTATCACTGTGCTCTCTCCATCTCTTCTTCACTTGCCGGGGTTGGTATCACAAGGTTCACTCCTCGTCTTTACTGCCCGGTGTTAGTATCACAGGGCCCTCTTCATCTCCTCTCCACTGGCCGGGGTTTGTATCATAGGACTTTCTCCATCTCCTCTCAACGGGCCGTGGTTTGCATCACAAGTCTCTCTCCATCTTGTCTCCACTGCCCGTGGTTAGTATCACAGGGCTTACTGCATCTCGTGTCCACTAGCCGGGTTTGGTGTCACAAGTGTCCTCTGGCTGGTATTGGTATCTCTCCATCTATTCTCCACTGGCCAGGGTTGGTATCACAGAGCTCTCTCAATCTCCTCTCAACTGGCCGAGATTGGTATTACAGGGTTCTCACAATCTCCTCTCCACTGACCGAAGGTTGCTATCACAGAGCTCTGTCCGGCTCCTCTTCACTGGCCAGGGTTGGTATCACAGAGCTCTCTCCATCTCCTCTCCACTAGACGTGATTGGTATCACAGGGCTCTCTCCATCTCGTCTCCACTTGCCTGAGTTGGTATCACAGGGCTCTCTCCATCTCGTCTCCACTGGCCTGGGTTGGTATGACAGGGCTCTCTCCATCTCTTTTCCACTTGCCGGGGTTTGGTATCACAAGGCTCTCTTCATCTCTTCTCCACTTGCAGAGGTTGGCATCACAGTGCTCTCTCCAACTTTTCTCCACTGGTCGGGGTTGGTGTCATAGGGCTTTTTCCATCTCCTCAATACTGGCCAGTTTTTGTATCACAGGGCTCTCTCCATCTCGTCTCAAATGGATGTGGTTTGTATCAAAGATCTCTCTCCATCTTCTCTCCAATGGCTGGGGTTGGTATCACAGAGCTCTTTCCATCTCGTCTCCACTTGCCTGAGTTGGCATCACGATGCTCTCTCTATCTCCTGTCACAGGGCTCTCGCCACCTCCTCTCCACTGGCGGGGTTGGTATCACTTGGCTCTCTCCATCTCGTCTCCACTGGTTGGTGTTGGTAACACAGGGCTCTCTCCATCTCCTCTGCACTGGCATGGGTTGGTATCACAGGGCCCTCTCCATCTCATCTCCACTGGTCAAGGTTGGTACCACAGGGCTCTCTACATTTCCTCTCCACTGGCCAGAGTTGGTATTACAGGGATGTCTCCATCTCGTCTCCACTGGCCATGGTTGGTATCAAATGGCTGTCTCCATCTTGTTTCCACTAGCCAGGTTCGTATCACAAGCCTCTCTCCCTCTCTCCACTAGCCGGGATTGGTATTAGAGGGCTCTCTCCCTCTCGTCTCTAATGGCCGAGGTTGGTTTCACATGGCTATCTCCATCTCCTCTCCATTGGGCGGGGTTGGTATAACAGGGCTGTCTCTCCATCTCATCTCCAATGGCCGAGGTTGATATCACAGGTTTCTCCGTATCTCCTCTACACTGGTATGGGTTGGTTTCACAGGGCTCTCTCCACATCGTCTCCACTGACCGGGGTTGGTATCAGAGGGCTCTCTCCATCTCGTCTCAACTGGCCAGTGTTAGTATCACAGGGCTCTTTCCATCTCGTGTCCACTGGCCGGGGTTGGTATTACATGGCTCTCTTCATCTCATCTCCTCTAGCCGTGGTTGGTATAACAGGCCGGGGTTGGTATCATAGAGCTATCTTATTTCGTCTCCACTGGCCGCGGTTGGTATCACAGGGCTCTGTCCATCTCCTTTCCACTGGCCAAGGTTTGTATCACAGGACTCTCTCCATCTCGTCTCCACTGGCCGGGGTTGGTATCATAGGGCTCTCTCCATCTCGTTTACACTGGCCAGGGTTGTTATCACAGGGCTCTCTCCATTACATCACCACTGGCCGGGATTGGTATGACAGGGCTCTCTCCATCTCTTTTCCAATGGCTGGGGTTTGGTATCACAAGGCTCTCTCCATCTTCTCTCCACTGGCCGGGGTTGGTGTCAAAAAGCTCTCTCCATCTTCTCTCCAATGGCCGTGGTTGGTTTTACAGAGCTCTCTCCATCTCGTCTCCACTGGCCGGGGTTGGTATCACTGGGCTCTCTTCATCTCCGCTCCACTGGCTGGGGTTGGTATTACAGGGCTCTCTTTCGTCTCCACTACCCAAGGTCTGTATCACAGGACTGTCTCCATCTTTTCTCCAATGTCCGGGATTGGTATCGTATTCCTCTCTCGATGTTTCCTCCACTGGCCAGGGTTGGTATCACAAGGCTACCTCCATCTCGTCTCCACTGGCTGGGGTTGGTATGACACGGCTCTCTCCATCTCGTCTCCACTGGCAATTTTTGGTATCACAGGGCTCTCTCCATCTCTTCCCCACTGGCTGGGGTTCGTATGATAAGGCTCACTCCATCTCGTCCCTAATGCCCGCGGTTGGAATCACATTGCTCTCTCCATCTCCACTCCACTGGCTGGGGTTGGTACCAGAGGGCTATCTCCATCTCCTCAAAATGGTTTGTTTTGGTATCATAGGTTCTCTCCCTCTCGTCTCCTCTGGCCGCGGTCGGTATCACAGGGCTCAGTTCATCTCCTTTCCACTGTCCAAGGTTTGTATCACAGGGTTCTCTCTATATCCTCTCAACTGGCTGGAATTGGTATCACAGGGCTCTCTTCATCTCCACTCAACTTGCCGGGTTGGTATCACAGGGTCTCTCCATCTCCTCTCCACTGGCCACGGTTGGTATCACAGGGCTCTCTCCATCTCGTCTCTACTGGCTAGGGTTGGTATTACAGGGCTCTCTCCATCTCGTCTCTACTGCCCGAGGATGGAATTACAGGGCTCTTTCCATCTCGCCCCCATTGGCCGGGGTTGGTATCAGAGGGCTCTCTCCATCTCGTATCTACTAGCCGGGGTTGGTATCACAGAGCTCTTTTCATGTCCTCTCCACTGGCCCTTGTTCGGATTACAGGGCTCTCTCCATCTCGTCTCCACTGGCAGTAGTTGGTATCACAGGGCTCTCTCTATCTCGTCTCCACTGGCCAGGGTTGGTATCACAGGGCTCTCTCCATTTCCTCTCCACTGACCGCACCATATCCTCTCCACTGGCCAGGGTTGGTATCACAGGGCTCTCTCCATCTCGTCTCCATTATCCATGGTTGGATTCAAAGGGCTTTCTCCTTCTCGTCTTTACTGGCTGGGGTAGGTATCACAGGGCTCTCTCCATCTCGTTTCCACTGGCCGGGGTTGGTATCACAGGACTCTTTCCATCTCGTCTCCACTGGCCGGGGTTGGTATCACAGGGCTCTCTCCATCTCGTCTCCACTGGCCTGGGTTGGTATAACAAGGGTCTTTCCTTCTCCTACACTGGCCGGGGTTGGTATCGCAGGGCATACTCCTTCTCGTCTTCACTGACCGGGGTTGGTATCAGAGGGCTCTTTCCATCTCGTCTCCAATGGCCTGGGTTGGTATCACAAGTCTCTCTTCATCTCTTCTCCACTGGCCGGGGTTGGAGTCATGTGGCTCTCTCCATTTCGTCACAACTGGCCGGGGTTAGTATCACAGGGCTCTTTCCATCTCGTCTCCACTGGCCAGGGTTGGTATCACAGGATCTCTCCATCTCGTCTCCATTGGCCTAGGTTGGTATCACAGGGCTCTCTCCCACTAGTGTCCACCGGCAGGGGTTGGTATAACAGGGCTTTCTCCTTCTTGTCTTCACTAGCCGTAGTTGGTATCACAGGGCTCTCTCTATCTCGTCTCAACTGCCCGGGGTTGGTATCACAGGGCTTTCTCCATTTCCTCTCCACTAACCAGGATTGGTATCACAGGGATCTCTCCAACTCGTCTCCACTGGCCAGGGTTGGCATTACAGGGCTCTCTTCATCTCTTTTCCACTAGCCGGGTTTGGTATCAACGGTCTCTGTTCATCTCGTCTCCGCTGGCCGGGTTTATTATCAGAGGGCTATCTCCATCTCGTCTCCACTGGCCAAGGTTGGTATCACAAAGCTCTTTCCATGTCCTCTCCACTGGCCGGGGTTCGTATCACAGAGCTCTCTCCATCTCATCTCCACTGGCAGTAGTTGGTATGACAAGGCTCTCTCTATCTCGTTTCTACTGGCCAGGGTTGGTATCACACGGCTCTCACCATATCCTCTACACTGGCTGGGGTTGGTATTACAGGACTCTTTCCATCTCGTCTCCACTGGCCGGGGTTGGTATTACAGGGCTCTCTCCATCTCTTCTCCAATAGCCGTGGTTGGTATCATAGATCTCTCTCCATCTCGTCTCCACTAGCCAGTGTTGGATTCACATGGCTCTCTCCTTCTCGTCTTTACTGGCTGGGGTTGGTATCACAAGCGCTCTCTCCATCTCGTCTCCACTGGCCTGGGTTGGTATCAAAGGGTCTTTCCTTCTCTTCTCCACTGGCCAGGGTTGGTATCACAGGACTCCTACCTCGTCTCCACTGGCAGGGGTTCGTATTACAGGGATCTCTCCAACTCGTCTCCACTGGCCGGGGTTGGCATTACAGGGCTCTCTTCATCTCTTTTCCACAAGCCGGGTTTGGTATCATCGGTCTTTCTTCATGTCGTCTCCACTGGTCGGGGTTGTTATCACAGGGCTATCTCCATCTCGTCTCCACTGGCCGGGGTTGGTATCAAAAGGCTCTTTCCATGTCCTCTCCATGTCGTATCACAAGGCTCTCTCCATCACGTCTCCACTAGCAGTAATTGGTATCGTGTCCACTGGCCAGGGTTGGTATCACAGGGCTCTCTCCATCTCGTCTCCACTTGCCGGGGTTGGTATCACACGGATCTCACCATATCCCTTCCACTATCCCGGGTTGGTATCAGAGGGCTCTATCCATCTCTTCTCCACTAGCCGTGGTTGGTATAATAGATCTCTCTCCATCTCGTCTCC
>JAVBXC010242700.1:0-11739 GCA_034780535.1 Scyllarides nodifer
GTACTGTCCTCCAGCAGATAACCTGGTCATCATATACCATCATGTCTTGTGTTCTCTGTCTATCCCATGTGCCCCACGTACCGCTAACACCACAACCACCACCACCAGGTCCAGACCAGGATTGGCCGGTCATGTGTGGCACCTACTCGCTCTCCGCTGGCCAGTGCATCACCTTCTCCTCTCCCTACTACGATCTTCCTTACTCGTCAAATTTCAGGTGCTCCTGGACATTTGAGGTATGAGCCACATTTCCAATTCAGTAGCCTTTCTTCATGACATCCAGGGTTTACTTTCAGACATGAAAGAAAACAATCTTTTTAGTTCGAAATAATGAAATCAGCAATTCTTTCTGGTTATTCTATCATCATTAACTCTGCTCCTAAATCCATGGGGTGGTTCTGGTATATACAACCTCTCACACTCACTCATACACATCCTAAACCCACGTCTGGTGTGTTGAAGTGAAACATAAAGTTCGACACTTTTATACGTTTTTACTTTTTCACATTGCACAATAAGTAATTGCATCCGATCCCAAATCCTTCCTCTGACATCCTCAGGTGATATATCTTTAGCTCTAAATTATTCTGTTACTGCATCTGCCCATCCCTACCATGGTCTGCCTATCTTCCTCGTACCTCTGACTGTACTGCTGTATATATCTTCTTGACCAACCTATCATCTGCCAGATGCTCTACATAAACATACCTTCCTAAAAGACTCTTATCATGTGTCTTGCTGTTGATTTCATTACAACATAGTTTTCCCCTTTCTTTATTCTTCATTCTGTTTATCTTCTAAATTCCAGTTATAATATGCAAATTGTCCATCCCTACTGCCCTTACCTCTGACTTATCCTGACATATTAACTTACATATCACATCCATCCATCAGAGGAAGGACCAGTACTCCTCCATTATGGCACACTGTACGCTCAAGTTTTTCCTTTCACATTAGCTTTCAGTCCATCTCTAATTTTTATCCTCTACAAAACTGCTCTCAACTCCAACTTTCCCACTACCATCCTTACTGAGCTTTATCCCCAAATATCAAAATTCACCCAAAGTTTCCAGTCCTTCACTATTTAAACTGTTAGTAAACTGTGCCATCCCATATCTTCTAGAAATTTAAGTTCTGATTTTACCTGCCTTCACTTTCAGCATCTTCCTTCTCCATACGTCATAAACGCGACCCACCACTCCATCCAACTCATCCTTTCCTTCATCTAACTGAAGAGCATCATCTGTAAACAATAAAGGTGTTAACTTGCACTCTGTTTCACCATGGTTGACCAGTACACCTCTATCATCCCAACTTGCTCTGATCTCACGCAATGCCCCATACATGAAAACATTAGACAACCATAGTGAACTCACACAACCCTTCTCGCACTCTAAGTTATTTCAAACCACTCAGTAATACCACCACCTACTCTCACACATGACAAAAACTCTTAACATCTTTCAAAAGTCTTCCATGCATACCACATAGAGTGATATCTTTGTAGAGAGCCTTCGTCTTCACTTTATCGTATGCCTTTTCTAAATCCATAAATACTACAGTAAATAGACTTCCTTCTTTTTTCTTTAAGTGCAAACAATTCGTTTAATTTTCTTCTCTTCCTAAATTCACTTTGCTTTGCACCCAAGAGGAGTTCATTACCAATTACTTTAACACAGTCTATCACTATGGTATCATACACCTTGCCAACTATGTTAAGAAGACTTATTCCTCTGTCATTCCTACAGTCACTGTCATTACAGTACTCCATTTGCCTTTATCATGTGCCTTCGTCCAGTCTTCAGGCACACCAGCACTTTTCTATTCTTCCAGACACACTCTCCAGGTCCACTAACAGCAGCTTCACCTCTGTTCTTCACCATCTCACTCGTCACTTCATTTATATCCCCATCTTCTTTAAGAGCAGTATTGTTCTTATTTCTTCTGTTTAATGTCTTCCTTTTTCCTACATCTCCTCCTATCTCTCCTTGCCTTCTAGTCTTAGTGTAAGGATATCCCCGTCACACCACCATTCCCAATCGCTTCTTTAAACTACTCTCTCCACCTCTTACAAATTTCATCCTTTATCACCAGCATTTTCCCAGGTTTGTCTAATACACTCTCGCTCCTTCCCCATCCCTCTCTTCAGCATCTCTTTACCTTCTTCAAAATTAGTTTATTTTTTTCCTTTAGGTTCTCATTTATTCATTTCTCGAGCTCCTCATTTGCTTTCCTTTTGCTCTGTACTTATGTTTCATGTAAGGGTCTGCGAAATCGTCTGTTCTTATTTGTCTCATGCATGTCTCCCTATGATCGTTTGTACTTTCTAATATTCCGTGCGTATGCCTGCAGAATGAATTCATTTGTGAGTAATGTTGACCAGGAACATGAATTATCTGGAGAGACGGTTGTTGGCATACAGCACATTTTCGCGTCCAGATACAAAGTAGTGGTGGATAATTTTTTTATTTTCTCAACATTTCCTAATCCACAACAACTCTGAAAGTAATTCTAAGATGGTCAATGAAAACAGAAACACATAAGATCTATATACTCGTACAAGAAAGAGGCACAAGCCGAGCCACTCAACTGCCGTCCTGTCGGTCTAACATCAGTGCCCTACATACTGATAGCAATTCTAATCAAACCAACTCATGAGATGCTTTAAGACAAACATCTTATACAGTAAACACCAACTTGGATCTACTTAAACAGATGATATACTTTTTTAAGAAATTACAAACTGCCATCAACGAAATGGAGAGTAAGGATGTTATTTACTGTGATTGTAAGGAAGCTTTTTATACGGTCCCACATGGTTGATTGCTTGCTAAATCTGAAGCTGTCGAGGTTAGTGAGAAGGTGCTAAACAGGATTAGGGACTCTCATTTTGGGAGGAAGCAAAGGGTCCCAATAAGAGCGTCATTTTTAGACTGGTTGGAGGTTGGGAGTGGAATCCCACATGGCAATGTTCTTGGACCAGTGCTGTTTTTTATCTTTATAAACGACCTGATGAATGACATCCGATTCCATGACAATCTTTTTGCAGACGATGCTAAGATATAGCAATGAATAAAGACCCACTAAAGACATATACGCTTTTCAGACGGACATGAAAAAAATCAGTGGAGTAACAAGGGCTTCCTATTTTCAATGAAAGCAAGTGCAAGCCCATACATTTGAAATGGTTGAAGCAGTGTTGGAGATAAATGGAAAATACACTTTAAGGTGTATAACACCTAATTTGAAGCCAACATTTCATGTTACCAAGGTCGCAGCAAAAGCTATGTTAAGAGGAATACAGAGAACATTTACATATATGGGTACGATAATATTACTGGGGCTGAACAAGAGAATCGTTTGTCCCTTCTTGGAATATGCAGTGTAAGCCGAGGCTCTCCACAAGTGACACGTTGATAAACTGAAGAAGCTACAGAGAAGGGCCTCAAAGTTAGTCTCAGGCTAAGGAAAAATACGTCATGTGAGTTGTGTTCTTGAGTGTTATGTGTGAGATGGAGAAAGAGAGAGAGAGTGTGTGTGTGTGTGTGTTGGTGGCTTTAAAAAAAAAAATTGTCTAAACATATGAATAAGACAAAGAGCTTGGGTTAATATCACTAAAGGAGAGTCAGAAGAGACCTGATCTAAGGCTATAAACTATTTTATGATTTTATAAGCTCAGTTCTTCCATTTATCGTCTGGAGCCCACAAGGGGATAAAGAGGAGAGGACACTTACTGAAACTCGTCAAACGAAGAAAGAACTAAGAAACGGAACTATTTCTTAGATACTGGAGTGACGAGTTCTTTGAATGCAGCGCCACGATGAGTAGTAGATAGTCCCAGCCTGAGTGCCTTAAGAATAACCACGAGAGGTACTCTTTAATGGAAGCCAGAGGGGGGTCGCTCATGTGAATCCTTAACTCCTTAAACATCTTACTTATATAAAAAGCTAAGGATGGAGTCGGTTTAAAACCTGTTTCTTCCTCCTTAACCACACTCCTAAACCTCTAACTCTAGGGCTCATACGACCATCACAAATGGGCGTCCAGGTGGAGGTCGTTTGACAAGGAACGACCCTTGGGTAGGCTTGCTAAGGGATGGACCTTAAACTCCGTCGGTCCTTGGAGACTACCTCAAGTCCGAGGACGGAGGCGGAATCAAACCTTCCCTAAACGCGGGAATCACAGGGCTCGTACCAGATGAGCTTGCGGCTTCCTTGTATGACACTACGACGTCCTCCACAAAAGACTCCAAAGATAAAGTCCCGTAGGCCAACCAGAATGTTGCTTAATTGTTTACCTTATCAGTAATGAACATATATCTTTCATACTAAGCAGATTTATGGAGTCTGGGAGATGGTGTGGTGTTTGGAGAGGAAAATCTTGTGAGCGATGCTGTGGCTACCAGAGACCGTCTCGCCGTTTAGTAAGAGGGAATGCTAGAGATTCTAGGCATTCAGTGCAGTCTTTTTTTCTTGTATGTAGATATAAACGTTGATGCTTATTGATGACAGACTCTAGCAGGTGTCCACGTCACAGGCTGCAGGAGATGAGGAGGAGCTGGAGCTGAGTTGCAGTGACTTCCTTCTGGCTCGTCGCTACGACTCCCTCAAGATCGACAGCGATGGATCGGGACCCGTGACGTACGTTCCTCCTTAGTGTCTGACATTGACTACCACAGACCACTGTTGGTAGACCATAAGTAAGAGAGAGAGAGAGAGAAAGAGAGAGAGAGTCTAGACAGCTTAACCATCCATTAAGATGTTACATAATGAACCCAGTCCATTGTTGTTTTAGAGCTCATTATAACATTACTTGTCTAGAGTTCTGCTTTAATGTAACGGACAATTTCACAGTGGCAATGTTTACCAGCCACAGGGGAAGTACTTTATAAATTATCGGAATCATGTAACCCTAGGACCCATTTTATGGAGCTCCATCAGCTTCACGCAGAAGCAGGGAAAGATGGGCTCCTTTGAAGAGAGAAGGTTCTCGACGACGCTGTTCTTTTTTTCGTTTTCTGACGATGATACAGCCTCGTCGAAGATGACCTCTCGCTCGCATGAAGTATGAATGTTAAGTTGGATTGCCTTCCTTAGGACACTACTGGTGAGTCCCGGATGGCTTATGTTAATAGGTAGAAGGTGACTGGCAACCACCGCCCAAGGAAGTACTACCGCCTGGGTGTCGGGAGGTTTAGCAGTGGCTGTCATGTTCGCCTCCCTGGCCCAGGATGCTGCCTAATCTTTCTGCCGCACCTACACGTGGGTTGCTGGTATTCAATCCGAAAACACATTTACTCTATCTTCACACATAACACTCAACAACTCTTAACTCACACGACTCTTTAGTCTTTATCTTTTTCCATTTGTTTCATAATCCAATATGGCAGATGCTCCATTCTTAAACCCTCCGGCGCCGATCAAGGAGGGCTGTATGGTTCCCGCGGCCCCATTGACAGCCATCAAGTGACTGGGAACTTCTCATCTTTCCCGAAAATGCACTTAGACCCGGCTCTTTCTCTATTTATTTTTGCAACATCGGTGGTCTTAAATCCAACCTCCCCTCTATTGAACACCATCTGTCTACTTCACCTGTTCTCTCTGAAATCGAACGGTCCAAGGCTGCGTCTCCTCTTCCGTATCAAATTTATAACTATAATCTTTACCACTGTTTCCGCTACAAGGACGGTGTCTGTGACTACAGTAGTACAAAAACACCTTTTGGTCGCCTTATGGATTTAGTCTCCAAACTTTGATGCCATCTGGCTGAAAATTTCATTACCCTCTGTAACTTTGCCTCTATGTTTCGTGTATTTTCCCCCTAATTCCTCCAAATATTTTCACCTCTTTGACTATTTAACTTCTTGCTAAGAAGCGTTGCTTTATTTACATCCATGGGCTGAAATCCTCTTTGCAGGGGATTTCAATGTACTCCAGAAAGAATGGATTAGCTCTTTTCGTGATGATCCCGCTGGTGTCGAGGGCCTTACTTTTTCCTCCTTCCACGATCTGGAGCAAATAATTAAACACCCAACACGAGTTCCTGATCGTCACGACCATTCCTCTAACACACTTGACCTCTTTTTATACCTCTAAATCTTCTCACTACAAGTAAAATACTTCTGTTCCCATTAGGGTCTTCTGATTACAACCTTATTTCTGTCTTTTTCAAATGGGCACGTCCACCTCTTATCCCCTTCTCGAAACTCTAACTTTGGCACTTAAGGAGGGCTCAATGGTCCTCCTTGAGCAGCTTCTTTACGGCCTTTACATGGAACCAGTATTGCTTTGCCGGTCGGGATGAGAGAGGTACTCTTTTCGGCACCTTATTTTCCTCTAACTCCACTTTTTTATGATTCTTCATTTACTCCTCCCCTCCCCCCGTCCTCTACATCTTCCTTCTGAACCTATGCCTCCTACTATATTCTCCTTACGCAAGGATTTCTGAGTGCTCTCCCAGCTTCAAGTGAGTAAGGTATATGGCCCGGCTGGCATTACTCCTCAAGTTTTAAAGGAATGCACCTCCGATTTACCTCAGATCCTCGCTCGCTTATTTCGTCTCTCTCTAAAAACCCAAATGTTCCCTTCTTTTTGGAAGCATATCTTGGTGCAGCCCATCCCAAAGAAAGGAGGCCGCTTCAGCCCATCAAGCTACCGCCCCATCCCTCTCACTTTTCTTATTTATTTATTTATTTTTTCTTATTTTTATTTTATTTTCTTATTTGCTTATTCTTTTTCTACGGGAGCCGACATTACATGGGCAAAAAATGCCCCAGTCATGGCCATCCCGAATGAAATGAAGAATAGACCGTGGAAGAAAAAGAATGTGGGAGATACCAATCTGAAATGGGAAAATATTGCATTAAGAAAATACGTGTTGAGTATTATGTGTAAGATGGAGAGAGTGTGTGTGTTGATGAATTGAATGCCAGCAACTCACGTGTAGGTGAATCACAAAGAAAAGACAGCAACCTGGGCCGGGGAGAGGATCATGACAACCACTGCAGTGCTGGTTCACTAGCCTTCCCGATACCCAGGTGGTAGTACCTTCCTGGGCGGTGGTTGCTTACCACTTACTACCTGCTACATTTAAAGTCTAGGAAACTCTCATTATCTCTCATTTTCTTAAACATTTAGAATCCCATTCCCTTCTCTCCGATCACTAATATGGGTTTCGCGGTTCAAGGTCTACCGGTGATCTCTTCTATCTCACTTATCTCTGGTCATCCTGTCTCAAGGATTTTAGTGAATTTTCCATCGTGGCCCTCGACATCTCCAAAGCATTTTCAGGGTGTGGCACAAGTCTTTCCTCTCTAAACTTCCATATTTTGGCTTCTCTGCTTCTCTCTGTTCTCAAATGCGCAGCCTTCTACTCAATCGCTATAGTCATCGATGGAACGACTTTTCCCTCTTACCCTATCAAAAGTGGTGTTCCTTAGGGTTCTGTTCAATCGCCTACTCTATTCCTTCTCTCCATAAATGATCTTTCTTCAACCTCTTACCCTATTCACTCTTATGCCAAAGATTCCACTCTACACACATCAACTCATTACCCATCTCCTCATTCTAATGCTCGTTCTTTTTCTCGTACTGAGAATTTTTCATCCCTTAATTCTGACATAACATCTCGGAATGGGGAGGCACTAGCCTGGTTACTTTCGGCAGTGTAAAAACGCAGTTTCTACCTATATCTCTTTCCAAATCTTACTCGTTTCCGATTATTGGATTTCAAAACACTGTAATGTAATCTTACAATAACTTAAACATGCTGGGCATAACCATATATTTTACTATATCCTGGAAACCCCACATCATGAACAATGCAAAATTTGCTTCCCAAAAGCTGAGGGTGTTGTATAGGTGCCGTATTTATTTTTCCTGTGAGCAGCTGTTTCATATTTACAGGGGCCTTACCCGCCCCAGTATGGAATACTGCTCGAATACCCGGAGTAATTCTTTCTCCACCTCTCTTCTAGATAAAGTGGAATCAAAACCATCTTATTAACTTTGCTGATAGCACCTCTCTTCAACCTTCTTTTTCAATCCGCCGCGATGTTGCTGCCCTCTCTTTTCTATAGATATCATTTCGGTCACTGCTCTCATGAGCTGTCTATGTGTGTCCCACCCACTAAGGACTGGACCCACTGCACACAAATGGCTGCTGCTTCTCATAGTTTGTGCGTGGAAACCAGCCACTCGAGAATTAACTATTGTGATACCTCCTTCTTTCCTCGAACAGCAAAGCTGTATAACTCTCTTTCCTCTTTTGTCTTTCCCTATTCCTATAACCTTTTCACCTTTAAGAGCCAAGTCTTCAAGCATCTCGGGAGCTCAAATATTTTTTTTTTTTATATATACCCTTTCTCTTCCACTCTTTTACTTTTTTTCATCCGAGATGTCCAAGATTAGGGGATGTTTGCCTGTGTCATTTCAGTTACTTTAAAAGAAAAAAAAAAAAAAACTGGACTGCCTTCCTTAGGGCACTACTGGTGAGTCCCGGATGGCTTATGTTGAGTTGGATTGAGGTGGATAAAAAAAGGAAAGATGTGGTGAACAGACTGAGAGAAACCTGTGCAGTTCAATGCAGATGAAATCCATTATACACTTATAGTCACACAGTTTATTTCACAAAATATACAAACAGTCGTAGTAGTAGTTTGTAAGATCAGTGAAAGCCATTCCAGGGTGGACTGGGGGTGGTGGGTGGCAGGGTGTCATTCACTAAAGTGTATGCAGCAGTAGTCATTCAGTGGTGGTCAGGCTCTGAAGCCTTCTGGCCGGGGGGGGGAAGGGGGGTAGGGGCTGTCCTGTGGGCTAATGAAGCCAATCTTCAGTTTACTTATGTTGAGCCGAGCATACTGAGGTGCTGCCACAGTGTGGCTGGTGTGTGAGAGAAGTGAAGGGATATGTACTGATATTTTATTACTGTGGAAGTAAATATGGGTATGTGAGGTCGGGATATCCGAGGAAACTGACAAGAACGAGGCAGCGGCCTGGGTGACGGTGGAGGGACAGACGGGGAGAACATGGAGGGAATTGTGAGAGGGAGGAGAGAGCACCAGAGTGGAGGGAGAGGTGTTGTGGGAGGGAAAGAAGAGAGAGCACCAGTGTGGAGTGAGAGATGTTGTGGGAGGGAAGGAAGTGAGAGCACCAGTGTGGAGGGAGAGGTGATGTGGGAGGGAAGGAAGAGAGAGCACCAGTGTGGAGGGAGAGGTGTTGTGGAAGGGAAGGAAGAGAGATCACCAGTGTGGAGGGAAAGGTGTTGTGGGAGGGAATGAAGAGAAAGCACCAGTGTGAAGGGAGAGGTGTTGTGGGAGGGAAGGAAGAGAAAGCACCAGTGTGAAGGGAAGTGTTGACACGGTTAAAGTCACCATCCTCTACAACAACATCACCAGTGACAATATAACTTTCATGTTTTCTCCAATATGTACCTGGTCAGGTATATGAAGGTTGGAGTCGTTAAGGTGGTAGGATGATGGCCAAGGATTTCTTAATCTAATATTTCACTCTAGGCAGCTGTGGAGAGTTAATAAAACTGGAGAATAACATTCATGGGGCTCGTAAGTTAGGTAAGTGGACTGACTGAGGGAGATGTTGGGGACAGCTTCCGTCGTATGAGGGGGGATATGACGGGCTCGAGATGTAATACTGTATCTTGGAAGACATGTGCATGAGGTGAGCGGCAAGAGCAGAAGCAATGGACAATGGAAAGGTGAAAGATGGCAATAGTGCTGTAGCTTCCAACAGGAATGTTGAAATATTTAGAGGTCTCTCAAGTTTCATGGTCTACTCTGGTACAAACAGTTCTTGTTGGTGTCCCCTACTTTACCACACAGCCTACAATTTTCTCCTTACAAGTAAACTTTTACCGGTTTAAAGTTACAGTAGTTGTTTGATCAGTCTTAATCTGACTCACGTCTCCCCTCTGTGTTTCATCTGTGGGCAGGTACAAGGCCAGGAGCTCGCCCCCGACCACTACCACCGTCGGCGGAGTCCTCAAGGCCGAGTTTGTTTCAAACAGGCGCTATAATGCCAAGGGCTTCAAGTGTGTCGTCAGAAATATTGGTGAGTCCATTTTTCTGTTTCTCAGCTTGTACACAATAGTGGCAACTATTGGCATTGGTGCATTAGCTACTCAGCTACCTGTTAAGCCAGAAATTTCCACCACAGGTACAGCCTTCAAAACTTTTCACAAGCCTCACAAATAATCACAACCCTCAAGACATCCAGAGCCCTGATAATATCCACAACCCTCACAACATGAAGAGCTCTGACAACATCAGCAACCCTCATAACATCCAGAGCCCTGGCAATATCAGCAAACATCATAACATGCAGTCCTGAGAATATTAGCAACCATCACGACATCTAGAGCCCTGACAATATCAGCAAACATCACAATATCTAGAGCTCTGGCAACATCAGCATCTATCACAACATCCAGACCCCTGGCAACATCAGCAATCATCACATCCAAAAAGCCTCACAATATCTGAAAACCCTCGCAGCATCAACAACCCTCACATCCCAAAACCCTTACACCGTTCATAAACGCTACAAGATGGACAAACTTCTCAACATCCAGCTAACCTTATAGCCTTTCATAGCCTTTGGTAACAGCCCACGACCTTCACAGAATCCCACAACAACTACTGCATTTCACAGCCATAATATCCCATATCCTTATTATACTCTGAAAACGTTCACACCACATTACAACACCACGATGTCTCAAAAGCTTAACAGGATCCCACAGCTCTAAAGAACAAGTTTGTTCTTTCTAATCATGACATTGTATTTGTTTCAGCAAGTTCAACCACTACCACTACTGCTACGAGCTCCACTACCGATATTACTACGAGTTCGTCTACGACCACAGAAAGAAATGGCCCTCCACTCTCGCACCCCAGATGTGGTCTACACAATATCAGGATCGTTAACGGAGTTGAGGCAACACCGAATGAGTACCCGTGGCAGGTGAGGCAGAGAGTGGAGTCGAGGCTGACTGAAACCCCATAGTCACCACACACAGGGGGAACACCACTCTGGGGCAGAATGTTGGGTCAGGAGAGTGGAGGCGGGGCTGACAGTGTAACCCCAGGGTCACCACACACAGGGGGAACACAACTTTGGGGCGGGGCCGTGAAGTGAATCTCGGCTGAGAGTCCAGTTCCACCACAGTGAACTAGCTTACCTTTATGATATAAGTGGAGTTTGATTATCATTGAACTTAATGAAGATAATGCCAGTGTAAGTTACTTCTTTAAGACGCGTCAATATCAGTTCAAATTTCATCAAGTAACAGCACAGGCGATTTCAAGACCTCATACCACTGATCAGCTATCAAAATTCGAATTTTCATTATATTTTTTTTAATGTTAATTTCCAGTGTAAAAAAGTAACACACCTAAGTATCGATTAACATTCATACAGTTCTGTGATAGTTATGCTCTTTACTTACGCTTGTACATAACACAAAATATAATTTTACAGAAAAAGAAATGAGCACAACTCACTCAAATCCTCCAGTTTCAATGAGTTTTGCATTACTTTGGGGCCCCGAAATATGTGGGAAGGGGGGGGGGGTCGGTGCGTTGCAGCGATTGTTCCTACGTTAAAAACGCCTTCGTAACAGCTGTCAAGAATTCGTCCAACTTGGTTAACAGCTAGTTAGCACAGCGTCGAGGGCCTACTGATTAGGATGGCTGGCCTTTGAACTGACCCTTAACTGGTTCTCGCT